>MU707747.1:75040-172107 GCA_026770625.1 Nicotiana glauca
ATATATATATATATATATATATATATATATAAAACTGAACAAGTTTATCTGGAGTCTGGTCCTAGCCTCGTCACTACCTCACCGGGGTTAGGCCAGGCATTTACCAGCACATGGGGTCGGTTGTGCTGATACTACTCTATGCACTCTGTTCAGATATCGAGGCAGCTTTGGGATAGCAACAGTAGCTCGGGAGCCGACCTTCAGTCCACAAAGACCCCGAGGTAGTCCTGCAGGCGTTCGCATGCCCGGCGTCTCTTCTATCTACTATTATGTTCTGTTATAACTTGTATCCGAGACAGACTGAGTTTCTTTCTTTCAGACATTTGTATGTAGTAATCATAGACAGTCCGTGATTGTTGTGACATCAGTTTCTAGGTAGAGACATATGTTGGATTTTTCTCGTATTTATTTTGGTATTATTATCGTCTAAGTCTTCCGCTTAATTTTTATATTCTGCTATCATTTAAATGTTTATCGCCTGTTTATATAAGTTGTAAAAAGTATTAAAATGAAAGAGTTAAAGATTTCTAAACTTCGTGGCTTGCCTAGCTTCTATGAGTAGGTGCCATCACGACTTCCGGGGGTGGGAAATATGGGTTGTGACAAGTTGGTATCAGAGCTCTAGGTTACATAGGTCTCACAATTCACAGACAAGATTAGTAGAATCTGAAGGATCGGTACGGAGACGTCTGTATTTATCCCTCAGAGGCAACAGAGTTAGGAAAACTTCACATTTTTCTTTCTTGTCGTGCGATTTAGTTTCTCGATGCTAATTGAATTTCTACTCTGTTCTTTCGCAGATGGAGAGAACACGCGCTTTCTCATCTACCGATCAGCAGCTCGAGCCCCCAGTCGCAGCTCCTACGAAGGCAAGAGGGCGAGGGTGAGGTGGGGGTAGAGCTCAGCCCAGGGCAGCAGCACCCCTAGCGGAGCCTCAGGTTGATTTTGATGATAAAGTTCCAGCCCCAACAGTTCCGGTGGGCCCAGCTCAGGTCCCAGAGGGGTTTATTGGTACCCCAGTTCTACAGGATGCTCTGGTCCGTCTAGTGGGCCTTATGGAGAGTGTCACCAGGGCAGGTTTACTTCCTGTAGCACCAGCCATCTCTCAGGCTGGAGGAGGAGCCCAGACTTCTGCTACTCACACTCCGGAGCAGGTAGCTCCCCAGTATCAGACTCCAGCGGCTCAGCCAGTTGGAGCGGTTCAGCTAGGTGTGGTAGCTCAGACCGATGCTTTGTGGAGACTGGATAGGTTTACCAAGCCCTTCACTACTACTTTCAGCGGTGCATCTACTGAGGATCCCCAGGACTATCTAGACAACTGTCACGAGGTTCTTCGGAACATAGGGATAGTTGAGACCAACGGGGTCGATTTTGCCACATTTCGCTAGTCTGGATCTGCCAAGACTTGGTGGAGGGATTATTGCTTAGCTAGACCAGCAAGATCGCCAGACTTGACCTAGGAGCACTTCACATAGCTATTTCTGGAGAAGTTTCTCCCTATCACACAACGAGAGGCCTATCAGAGGCAGTTCGAGCGCCTCCAGCAGGGATCTATGACAGTCACCCAATACGAGACTAGATTCATTGATTTAGCTTGCCATGCTCTTATTATACTTCCTACTGAGAGGGAAAGAGTGATACGGTTCATTGATGGACTCATTTAGTCGATTTGTCTCCAGATGGATAGAGAGACTGGGAGTGAGATATCCTTCCAAGAGGTGGCCAATATTGCCTGGATAGTTGAGATGGTGCTATCACAGGGGGTGGTCATAGGGCAGATAAGAGACCCCGTTAGTCAGGCAGATTCAATGGTGCCTCGTCTGGAGGTAGGGATTCGTATGATAGAGGTCATCCACCTAGGCCTTTTCAGTTAGCACTTCAGGTTTGTCACGGTGATTCAGGTGGTCATGGTTCTCAGATGTAGTATTTTGATCAGCAGTCCTACAGTGCACCACCAGCTCCTATCAGTGCACCACCGATTCAGAGATTCCAGGGTCGTCAACCCTAATAGCCGAGGGCTTATTTTACTTGTTGCGGCGCGAGGCACATTGCTAGGTATTGCCCTCGAGCTTTGAGCAGTTCTCTGCATCAAGGTTCCCGTGCTATAGTTCAGGCAGCAGTTGTTCCACATGCCGCCCAGCCAGCTAGAAGTGGGGGTAGAGGTGCTAGAGATGGAGTTAGAGGTGCTAGAGGTGGAGCTCAGACCGCTAGAGGTGGAGTCCATCCAGCAACAGGCCGACCTAGAGATGTAGTCCTAAGTGGTGGGGCCTATCCCCAATGTTATAATCTTCCACCTAGGCCCGAGGCTGAGGCTTCAGATACAGTTATTACAGGTATTGTTCTGGTTTATGGTAGAAATGCTTTAGTTTTATTTGATCTAGGGTCTACCTACTCCTATGTGTCATCTTATTTTCCACCATATCTGGTCATGCCTAGTGATTATTTGAGTGCTCCTATTTATGTGTCTAAACTGGTGGGTGATTCTATTGTGGTAGATCGAGTCCATCATTCTTGTATTATGGTAATTGGGGGTTTTGAGACTCGTGTAGATTTATTTCTTCTGGACATGGTTGATTTCGATGTTATATTGGGGATGTACTGGTTATCACCTTACCACGCTATCTTGGACTGTCATGCCAAGACTGTGACCTTAGCCTTACCGGGTTTTCCTCGTTTAGAGTGAAGATGGACCCGTAGTGTTATCTCCTATGTGAAGGCTCGACGTATGGTTGAGAAGGGGTGTTTGGCCTATTTGGCTTATGTTAGTAATTCTAGTGTTGAGTTTCCTTCTATTGAGTCTGTGCCCGTTATCCGTGAGTTTCCTGAGGTATTCCTTTCAGACCTGCCGGGTATGCCACCCGATAGGGATATTGATTTCTACATTGATTTGGCTCCGGGCACTCAGCCCATTTCTATTCTGTCGTATCGTATGGACCCGCCTGAGTTGAAAGAGTTAAAGGAGCAGTTGCAAGACTTGCTTGAGAAGGGTTTCATTAGACCCAGTATTTGACCTTGGGGTGCGCCGGTGTTGTTTGTTAAAAATAAGGATGGGTCAATGAGAATGTGTATTGATTACCGGCAATTAAACAAGGCTACAATCAAGAATAAGTATCCGCTGCCGAGGATTGATGATTTGTTCAATCAGCTTCAGGGTGCGAAGGTATTTTCAAAGATTGACTTGAGATCTGGCTACCATCAGTTAAGGATTAGGGCATTTGATGTCCCTAAGACAACTTTCCGCACTTGGTACGGGCATTATGAGTTCTTAGTGATGTCATTCGGGTTGACAAATGCCCCAGCAGCTTTTATGGATTTGATAAATCGAGTGTTCAGGCCTTATTAAGATTCATTCGTGATAATCTTCATTGATGATATATTGATATATTCCCGCATCCAGGAAGCACACGAGCAGCACCTTAGAGTGTTTCTTCAGACTCTGAGGGATAGTCAATTATATGCTAAGTTCTCTAAGTGTGAGTTCTGGTTGAGTTCAGTTGCATTTCTGGGTCATGTTGTATCAGCAGAGGGTATTCAGGTGGACCCAAAGAAGATTGAGGTTGTCAAGAACTGGCCTAGACCAGCATCAGCTATAGAGATTCAGAGTTTCTTGGGATTGGCAGGCTACTATCGTCAATTCGTGGAGGGGTTTTCATCTATTGCAGCTCGGATGACCAGGTTGACCCAGAAGGGTAACTACTTCAGATGGTCGGATGAGTGTGAGGCAATCTTTCAGAAGCTCAAGACAGCTCTGACTACGGCATCGGTGTTGGTTTTGCCCATAGGTTTAGGGCCCTATACAGTTTATTGCGATGCGTCTCGTACTGGACTTGGTGCAGTGTCGATGCAGGATGGCAAGGTCATTGCCTATGCTTCGCGATAGTTGAAGATTCATGAGAAGAAATATCTGGTTCATGATTTGGAGTTCGTTGCCATAGTTCAATGCATTGAAGATTTGGAGGCATTATCTGTATGGAGTGGCATGTAAGGTATTTACGGATCATAAGAGTCTTCAGTATTTGTTCAAGCAAAAGGAGTTGAATTTGAGGCAGAGGAGGTGGATGGAGTTGTTGAAATATTATGATATCACCATCTTATATCATCTGGGAAAGGCCAATGTGGTGGCTGATGCTTTGAGTAGGAAGTCAGCCAGTATGGGCAGTCTTGCTTATATTCCTGTCGGTGAGAGACCACTTGCTTTAGATGTTCAGGCTTTGGCCAATCAGTTCGTGAGGCTGGATGTTTTTGAGACCAATCATGTATTGGCTTGCACGGTCGCCCGTTCTTCTTTATTGGAGTGTATCCGTGATTGGCAGTATGATGATCCCCATTTGTGTGTCCTTAGAGACAAGGTGCAGCATGGAGGTGCCAAGTGGGTTACCATAGGTGATGATGGAGTTTTGAGATTGCAGGGTCGAGTTTGTGTGCCCAATGTGGATGGCCTTTGAGAGTTGATTTTAGAGGAGGCTCATAGTTCTCGGTACTCTATTTATCCGGGCGCCGTGAATATACATCAGGATTTACGGCAGCATTATTAATGGCGGAGAATGAAGAAGGATATTGTTGCATACGTGGCTCGGTGTTTGAATTGTCAACAGGCTAAGTACGAGCATCAGAGACACGGTGGTTTATCTCAAAGGATTGAGCTTCTCGATTGGAAGTGAGAGAGGATCACTATGGACTTCGTTACTGGACTCCCGCAGACTCGGAAGAAGTTCTACACAGTATGGGTCATTGTTGATAGGCTAACCAAGTCAGCACATTTCATTCTTGTGGCAATCTCCTATTCTTCTAAGAGGTTAGTTGAGATCTATATCCGGGAGATTGTTCGCCTTCATGGTATGCCCGTGTCTATCATTTAGGACCAAGGTATGTAGTTTACCTCACATTCTTGGAGAGCAGTTCAGCGAGAGTTAGGCACACGGGCTGAGTAGAGCACATCATTTCATCTCTAGATGGACGGGCAGTCCAAGCGGACTATTTAGATTTTGGAAGATGTTCTCCGAGCTTGTGTTATTGACTTTGGATGCTCGTGGGATCAGTTTTTGCCTTTAGCAAAGTTCGCCTACAACAACGGCTACCAGTCAAGTATTCAGATGGCTCCTTATGAGACCTTATATGGTAGGCGGTGTCGGTATCCAGTTGGATGGTTTGAACCAAGGGAGGCTCGATTGTTGGGTACGGATTTGGTTGAGGATGCCCTGAACAAGGTCAGGATCATTTAGGATAAGCTTCGTTTAGCTTAGTCCGGGCAAAAGAGTTATGCCGACCGCAAGTTCGAGATTTGGCTTTTTATGGTCGGTGAGCGCATATTGCTTCGGGTATCGCCTATGAAAGGTGTGATGAGATTTGGGAAGAAGGGCAAGCTTAGCCCTAGGTTCATTGGCCCGTTTGAGATTCTTGATCGAATGGGAGAGGTGGCTTATAGACTTGCACTGCCGCCGAGCTTATCAGCCATACATCTAGTGTTTCATGTATCCATGCTTCAGAGGTATCACGGCGATCCCTCCCACGTGTTAGATTTCATCATCGTCCAGTTGGACAAAGACTTGTCTTATGAGGAGGAGTCGGTGGCTATCCTAGACTGGCAGGTTCGTCAGTTGAGGTTGAAGAGTTTTCCCTCTGTTCGTGTTTGGTAGAGATGTCAGCCTGCTGAGGCATCGACCTGGGAGTTCTAGTCCGATATTCAGAGTCGTTATCCCCATCTTTTCCCCGACTCAAGTACTTCCTTCTTATGTCCGTTCGAGGATGAATGATTGTTTTAGAGGTGGAGAATGTGATGACCCAAAAGGTCATCACTTATTTTTAAATTAAATTCTGTGTTTTTGAGATCTTGAAAACCTTATTTAGAGTCACCTCAATTTGCGTGCATAGTCCGAGCACGTAGCCGGAAAGCTTAAATATAAAAATTTGTGAAAATGATAAAAATTTGGTTAATAAATGAATTAATTTGACTTCGGTCAACATTTTGGGTACAGGGAACCGGACCCATGATTTGACGATCCCGGAGGGTCCGTAGGAAAATACAGGACATAGGCGTATGCCCGGAAGCGAATTCCAAGGTCCCAATCCCGAGAAATGAATTTTTAAAGAAAATTATTTTTTGAAATAGTTTAAGGAAATTTGAAATGAAATTTGATTAGAACAGGATAGTATCGGGCCCGTATTTTGGTTCTGGCATCTAGTACATGTCTTATATATGATTTAAGACATTTTTGTAAGATTTGGTGAAAAACGGATGTCGTTTGACGTGATTCGGACCTAAATTGCTTAAGTTGATGTTTTATGAAGTTTGAGAAAAGTTCTTTCATTTTGAGGTTTAATTCGTTGTTATTATGGTTATTTTGGCGATTTGATCGCGCAGATAAGTTCGTATGATGTTGTTGAGTTAATATGTGTGTTTGGTTACGAGCCCTCTCGGGTGTGTTTCGGATGTGTTTCCGGAAGTTTTGGACCTAAGAAAAGTTGCAGAAATAGCTGTTCTGTTGTACAGATGTTTTCTTCTTCGTGTTCGCGGGATGGCCCTCGCGAACGCGATAAGTAAATGATTGTTGGAGGAATTTCCTCCTACGCAAACACATAGCTCAGGTTGCGAACACGAGGCAGTGGGGGGTTATCCCTTCGCGAACGCGGTCCTGGCCACGTGAACGCGAAGGCCAAGTGGGCCTGGGCAAGGGGTGGGGCATTTGCATTACGTGAACGCGGCCCATTGGACGCGAACGCGAGGGCTCAAGGAGATTCTTCTCTGCGAATGCAAACCCGTTTACGCGGACGTGAAGGTCTACAAGCCTGACTCATTGCGAACGCGATGCGTCTGTCGCGAACGGAAAGAACATTTTTGCCCAGTCATTTTAAAAGACCCAAAACAGAACACTTACGGGATTTTCATAAACCCCTTCTTCTCCAAAGCTCTTAGGAAATTTTTGAAGCATTTCTTCACCATAATCTCTTGGGTAAGTAATTTTTAACTTGTTATCTTCCATTTTTATCAATATCGACTAGATTTCTAGGCCTAAAACATGAGATTAAGGGTAGAAAATTAGGAATTTGGGTGGAGTTAGGGCTATTTGTTTAATTGTGATTTAGACCTTGTTTTGGGGTCGAATTCTGGAAATAATTATATATTTGGGCTCGTGGGTGAATGGGGAATCGGATTTTGGTTCGAACCTCATGTTTTGACCAAGTGGGCCCGGGGTTGATTTTTGGAATTTTTGGAAGAATGATTTGGAAGATATAATTAGGCATTGGAATTGAATTGTTTAGCCTTTATTGATGTTATAAAGTCAATTATGTATAGATACGATTGATTTGGAGACAAATTCAAAAGGAAAGCGGTGTTTGAGGCTTGAGTTGGCCATGGAAGTTTGAGGTAAGTGTCTGGTCTAACCTTAGCTTAAGGGATTAGGAGTTGTATCCTATTTTCTAATTGCTTCTTGTTGAGTATGATGTATAGGCATGGTGACGAGTATCTATACATTGGCATCAAGCATGACCGTGAGTCAAAAATTGATGGTTTTTGTGTTCTTAAATGTTACTACGGATGCTTTAATTGATGATTCTCGATATTGAGCAAATATTTAGTTTGTTTTTGTGGATTTTATTTATGATTGAGTGTTGGTACTAATTGAGCTGCGTAGGAGTTGAGTTAGGATTGGTTATAGCTGATTCTCCCTTTCCAGGATGTTTGTCTTGATATTGTTGCTCCCTTGCCGGGAAGTTATTACAATACTTTATTCCCTTGCCTGGATTCCTTGTGATTTTGTGTTGGCTTATAAATGGGAACGTGTGGTACGCCTACCACGAGATATAATGAAATGGGATCGGGTGGTACGCCTACCATGAGATATAATAAAATGGTATCGGGTGGTACGCCTACCACGAGATATAATGAAATGGGATCGGGTGGTACGCCTACAACGAGATTTTATGAAATGGGAGTGGGTAGTACGCCTACCACATGATATGAGAAATGGGATCGTGTTGCACGCCTACAACAAGATGTGAACCGAGAGTGGAATCAACCTTTGTTTTCCTTATCCTTGTTAGAAGTTAAATTTTGGTTTCCTGATAATTCTCTTGAGATTCTGTTTTTATCTATTATTCCCCGAAGCATGTTTCCCCTTCCCAGCTTTAATTGTTTGTTCTAGTTTATTTGTTCGTTGTGTGTGTGTATATATATATATATAAAAAACTACACAAGTTTATCTGGAGTCTGGTCCTAGCCTCGTCACTACCTCGTCGAGGTTAGGCCAGGCACTTACCAGCACATGGGGTCGATTGTGTTGATACTACTCTCTACACTCTGTTCAGATATCGAGGCAACTTTGGGATAGCAGCAGTAGCTCGGGAGCCGGCCTTCAGTCCACAGAGACCCCGAGGTAGTCCTGCAGGCGTCCGCAGGCCCGGCGTCTATTCTATCTACTATTATGTTCTTTTACCACTTGTATTCGAGACAGACTGAGTTTCTTTCTTTCAGACATTTGTATGTAGTAATCATAGACAGTCTGTGATTGTTGTGACACCAGTTTCTATGTAGAGACATATGTTGGCTTTTTCTCATATTTATTTTAGTATTATAATTGTCTAAGTCTTCCACTTAATTTTATCTTCCACTGTCATTTAAATGTTTATCACATGTTTATATAAGTTGTAAAAATGATTAAAATGAAAGAGTTTAAGATTTCTAAACTTTGTGGCTTGCCTAGCTTTTATGAGTAGGTGCCATCACGACTCCCGGGGATGGGAAATCTGGGTCGTGACAAACCTGATCCAATATAAGGCTCGTTGCAGTGTGCAACTCAATCTAATATATATGCATATATAGCCTTGAGGCTTGTTGGACCAAGTAAAGGTTAGTTTTGAAGACTAACAAAGGAACTCAGGATGAACCAGGTCCATCACTCATGTGCACAGAAACGGGCAGATTCGAGCATGTGGGTTTCACGTGAAGGAGATAAGCTTATCTTGGTGTATTTAATATCCCCTGATCGAAAAGGTTTTATAATTGATAAGGAGAAGGAGTCCTTAATCAAAGAGAACACTATTCAAGATAGGGAAGGAGTTAGAAGTTGAAATCAACTAGAACTCTTCCACCAAGGAAGAGTTGCAACAGAACTCTAGTTATTTCTTCATCTACTAACTCTATAAATTGCAGGATGTTCTCACATTAAAGTGTTGCACAAAAACACAGAAGTTAATCGTGAATTGAGAGCAAAATAGCAAGGCTTTTTGCAAGCAGTTCGTGTGTGATTCAAATGTGCAAACCAGAAGCTACATGAACCAGATTGAAGAACCAGCTCCATAAAGAGTTTTATGTATATTTCTTTATTTCTAGTTCAATTGTTGTAGGTGTTTTACATTGTACCTTTTAGCTTTATCTAGAAGCAATTGTAATAGGTACTTTGAGTATTCAAGTTAGAGTTAACTTGAAGTTGTCGCAGCAATTAGAGGCCGGTTGTCACAACGGGATTAGAGTTAATCCTTAGGTTTATAAAGAGTTTTGTAAATGTTGTTTTTGGCTCAGTGATTTTAGTGGAAGTTTGGGAAAATCCAACTGAGTAGTAGGTCGTGGTTTTTTCACCTTTTGAGCCAGGTGTTTTTCACTTAAAAATATCTGTGTTCTTTATTTTCTGTAAATATTATTCCGCAAACAGCAGTAGTTAGTACTCCTAGAAGAACCAGGTTCTTCTAGAGCGAAAATTAAATACCACACAAATCACCCCCCCCCCCCTTGTGTGGTAATGACGTTTAGAACATCAATTGGTATCAGAGCAAGTTATCCTTGAAGAGGCTAACACCTTAGGAAAAGATCAAGATGAGTGCACCACCTAGAAACTGTGAAGGGCAATCCACTGATAGGCCTCCACTCTTTAATGGCCACTACTACTCTTGGTGGAAAAACAGGATGAGATATCACATCATAGGAGAAGACTATGAACTTTGGTACATAGTCACTGATGTTCCCCTAGAAACTACAAAGAAGAATGCTAAAGAAGTGGATGTGCCAAAGACAAGAGCTGAATGCACTGCTGAAGACTTGAGGAAATGGGAGAAGAATGCCAAGGCCAAGAAATGGCTTGTGTGTGGACTTGGTCCAGATGAGTACAGTAGAATTCAAAGTTGTACCACTTCTAAGGAAATCTAGGACACTTTGCAAGTGGCTCATGAAGGAACACCTCAAGTGAAGAGGTCCATAGGAACACTGTTGTATTCTCAATATGAGAATTTCACCATGAAGGAAGAGGAAACCATCTAGGAGATGTATACAAGGTTCACCACACTAACAAATGAACTTAAGTCTCTTGGAAGGGTTATTCTTAAAAAAGACAAAGTTGAGAAGATTTTGACAAGGGTACTTCCAATATCTTGGGAAAGCAAAATCACAGCTATTCAAGAATCAAAGAACATTGCCACTCTTAAGTTGGATAAGCTAATTGGAAAATATCACTACCTATGAACTTAGAAGGCAAACCATGAAGATGGATGCACCCAAGAAGGAAAGGAGCATGGCATTCAGAATCACTGAAGGTGCTGATCTCGAGGAGGATGAAATGACCATGATCACAAAGGAGTTCAAGAAGTACCTAATGAGAGGAAATTGTACTTCAAGAAGTGGAAGCTACAACAAACCAAGGGTTCATGAAAAACTAACCAATGAGGGGTGTTACAAGTGTGGGAAGACTAATCACCACATCAAAAATTGCCCTCAATGGGAAATTGAATGGAAGAAGGAAAGAGCTGAACGAAGGAACAGGAAGAAGGAACAGGTTCATCCCAAAAAGAACAAAGGATCAACAAAGGCTATGGTTTCTGCTTAGGGTGAAAGCTCAGATAATGACTCAGAAGACGAAGATGGAGATGAACAAGCACTTATGGCAATTGGGAAATCCGATGAGGAATCTGAGGTAAGTATAATTCATCTCAAAGACAAGATTAAGTTTTTGTCTAAAGAAAGTCTATCTGAATTACTTTTAGATTTCATTGATGAATTTGAGGTTATAAACAATGAAAAGGAACAGCTTTCTAAGGAGTGTGTGATTCTGAAAGCTAAGTGCATAAACCTGGAACTTAGGGCTAGTGAAAGTGATAGTAAAAATGCTGAGTTGAAGAACTAGGTTCATGAACTTGACACCACAGTCCTAGAGCTCAAATCTGAAAATCTAAAATTGAAATTAGGATCTGGTAAAAAGAAATCTGATCACACACAACTCACTTTAGAAGAAAATGTAGGAAAAATGAAAAATGAGTTGTACAAAAGAGATGAGCAGATAAGAGTCCTTAAGGGGGATCTAAACAAGGTTAAGCAAGAGCTAGATAGAACCTGAAAATGGAATAGGTCCTCCGATGCACTTTCATGGCTACATGAACACCATAGTAGTAATAAGAGAGGACTTGGCTATGGGACCCCTGCACCTAAGTGGGATCCCAAAAGCAAGTACCTCACACTTCCTGAGAACAAATTTGCACACACTGTGGTAAAACTGGTCACTGTAAAAGTGAATGTATTGCAAAAGAAAAGGCTAGTAAAAAGAATAAAGAATTTGTTCAAGGGAAAAATAGACTACTAGGTTGGGCTAAAAAGAATTTAATTCACCCCTTTGCCTATAGAAAGGGACCCAAACTAGTTTGGGTTCCTAAGACTAACCCCTGATTTTCGTTCGCGGTCCAAGTGAAGGGGAGCAGCCAAATATGGTACATAGATAATGGCTGTTCAAAGCACATGACAGGAAGCAAGAGCCAGTTCCTTTCACTTGAGGACCTCAAATGAGGTAATGTCTCCTTTGTAAATGGGAAGAAAGGTGAGATCATTGAGGTTGGAAAGGTAAGTAAGATTGTCTCTCACTCTATTGAGAATGTCTACCTGATAGATGGCCAAAAGTACAGTCTAATCAGTATATCACAATTATCTGATAAAGGTAACTTGGTGGCATTCATCACTACCAAATATTTTGTGATTAATCTTACCACTAAAAAGATTGTTTTGTAGAGAAAAAGAGTAAACAATATATACATTGTAGATTTGTCCACACTTTTAGAAAATGAACTCACTTGCTTAAGTGTGTTAGACAATGATCCCCTCCTTTGGCACAAGAGACTTGGACATGCAAGTATGAGTCAACTCAACAAATTAGTCTCCAAGTATGTGGTGATAGGGCTGCCTAACATCAAGTTCAAGGAAGACAAAGTTTGTGAGGCTTGTGCAAGGGGGAAGCAGGTAAGATCCTCTTTTAAATGCAAGAAAGTGGTAAGTACCACCAGAACGATGGAACTATTCCATATGGATATCTGTGGTCCAATGAGAACATTAAGTAGAGGTGGTAAAAGATATGTGATGGTGCTTGTTGATGATTACTCTAGGTTTACTTGGACATTGTTTTTAACATCTAAAGATGAAGCATTTTACATGTTTACTTCTTTTGTTAGAAAAACTCTTAAACAACTAGGTAATCAACTTGCATCAATTAGGTCTGATCATGGAACTAAATTTGAAAATGCTAAGTTTGCTAAATTTTTGCATGCTACATCATAAATAGTTGCATGACTAGACCTCTTGTTAAGAAGATTCCCTATGAGTCACTTAAAGGGAGAAAGCTAAATATATCCCATCTTAGGGCATTTTGATGCAAGTGTTTTGTGCACAAAAATGGCAAAGACTCCCTAGGTAAGTATGATCCCAGAAGTGATGACGGAGTATTCTTGGGATATTCTTCACATAGTAAAGCTTATAAGATATACAGTAAAAGAACTATGTATGTACAAAAACGTATATGTTTTTTAAAACTAACATTCTTTTTGAGAAGAAGGAACAAGATAATGACGAGATTGGGCTGATAAGAAATTCAAATGGTGAAACCATAGTCCAGCCTGAAGAAGCATCACATGAAGGAACATGTGATAGAACAGGTCCTTCCACCCAGCGCAACATGACAGAGGGAATTGACTAGAGAGGAACTAATCCTCAAACCTCGAGGGAACCTGTCCATGAACCTATTCCTCAGTAACAAAACCAGGAAGGAACATCTAAAGAAATTGACACTCCTATCGCAACATCCACGAAATTGGATATAGATGAACCTGGTTCATCTGTTGATCAGAAGTTGTATAGGGGAATGATTGGTTGTCTTTTGTATCTTACTGCTAGCAGACCTGACATTGTTTTCAGTGTATGTCTTTGTGCTCAATTCAGGAAAATCCAAAGGATCCCCACTTGACTAATGTAAAGAGAATATTGAGATACTTGAAAGGCACCAGTAACCTTTGCCTTTGGTATACAAAAGGTAGTAATTTTAACCTAGTAGGATATGTTCATGCTGATTATGCAGGTTTCTTAGTGGATAGCAAGAGCACCTCAGGTGTGGCACACTTCCTTGGTTCATGTCTTGTGCTATGGCCTACCAAAAGGGCAAAATTCAATGGCCTTATCTACTACTAAAGCTGAGTATGTTGATGTTGGTTCATGTTGTACTCAATTATGGTGGATCAAACAACCATTATTGAACTTTGGAATTGATGTTGGTTGCATCCCTATTTTTTGTGTTAACACTAGTGCTATTAGTATGACAAAGAAACCGATTCATCATAAGAGAACTAAGCACATAGATGTTAGGCAACATTTTTTAGGGACAACTATGAGAAAAACTTGATCATTGTGGAGTTTTGTGCTACTAACAAGCAATTTCTGACATCTTCACAAAAGCCTTAAGTAGAGATCACTTTGAGCGGAACAGGTTGGAATTAGGGATGATTAAGATCACCTAAACGGACCAGTTCAAGGTTAAACGGAAATAATGAAAAAAATTGAAAAACAAATTTTGGTTAGAAAGTCCGTAAATTGTATAATTAGATTAAATCTTGCTCAGTCTCATAATTTTCATAGTATACTATTGTGCCATGTGTTAAAATGACTCATTAATCACTAATGATATTTTCTCTATTTTGGCAAATTTAGACTCACACAAGAGAATTATCAGTGAAGAACCTGGTTCATCAAGGTAACACGACATGTTTTCTACACTTTGCATAATTTAAAATAACTATATTTGGATCATGAGCAGAGAGTCCCACCAAATACCAAACTCATTTTGGACTTATCCATTACAAGTGAACTAGTCCCATTCAAAAGAGTCCCAACTGAATGGAAGTATCTAGCTTCTAGGGATACACTCCAACGTCTCTTCAAAATTGAATTTCAGTTTAATTAAACTTCGAAGAGAAAGCTTACAAAATCATACAATTCTACTTTTGGATTAGTGTAACGTGATGTCCATGTATGTTGCAGCAAGAAAATTTTGAATTCTGTAATAGAACGTATGTATACGGCAAAAATCAGCGGTTTGATTTTACGGTCACCAAGGCACTTCGAAGAAACTGCCTCCCGAAGTCTCGAAGCTTAGCTCGGGGCTCTGGCTTCGAGGGTTCTCAGTAATCTACTTTGAGATAGCGTAAGCAATGCTCGGCCTCGAGGTAGGGTAAATCAGTGGCATTGGTAGATCGGTGTGAGGTTCCCAAGGAACGTGACTAGAGCTGACAAAGTCTATTAGGCTAGTCCAAACCCGTACCATGGCATTAAATAGTTGTACCAGCCCCATATCTTTATAATAAATGCGTTTGTACTATGTTGGGATTCCCCCTCACATATAAAGGGGACCCTTGTCATTTTGTAGGACATCTAATACTCAATATTAAATATACGAGAACATTTTCTCTGCTCTCTAACATACTCTCTTGATCTCATTACTTCCATTTATTGCTTATATTCATTGTGTTATATTTATTGTTCTTCATTTATTGCTTATCACTTATCATAAAGATCCACCACCGTGGCTCTCATAATTGTTAATCCTCCCTCGATTTCTCCAAGAAAGCCATCTGACCTGACCTCGAGGCTTCATACACGATAGCTCGAGGCCCAGATATCCAGCCGTTTGGTTCGATTATCATATCGCCTCTAAGCTATAATCTTGCTTTCTAATCTTTTACTTAGCATCCATTGCATAACAACTAGCATAAAAATAGATCACGTATTTTTAGAACCACACAATAAAATTTAATTGTTATTACCATTTTCACGATAAACAGTTAAAAATAATAGTTATTATTTTCTTGTTGGATTAACTACATAACGCAAGTTACCTTTCACACTTTTTCTTATCCAGGATCTTTGATTTCAGGTCAAAATGTCTAACTCGGTAAATTCACGTGAAAACAACAATCTTGAAAACCACGGAGAGAACGGTGTGGATGTTCCAGGTGTTGGTGTACCACCACGAAACCCTAAGAATGCACAAGAACCAATTTCCGTGGATGCAGTCTCACGCGGTGCCCAACATGTCGATATAAGCTCCCACACTAACAGAAGCAAAGGCAAGGAGATCAACAAGAAGTCTAAAAAACCCCAGCTCGGGAGGAACAGGAGGTTAGCCTTCACGTTATTTTTGAGATGTTGTAGGAACAATAGCTGGCAATCGCTCAGTTGCAGAGCCACAAAAAAACCCCAAGAACAGCAGCCCTGAGAACGGCCCCTCAGACCGAACAGGTACCAGAAAGATCAAGCAACAACGGGTCAGCAACCGACCCCGCCATCATAAAGATGCTCGAGGACCTCACAAAGAGGATCGAGTCAGGCGAGAAGAAGATAGAAGCCAAGGACAAGAAGGTTGAGATCTACAATTCCAGGGTCGACCAAATTTTGGGCGCACCCCCAATCCTGAAGGGTGAGGATTCAAAGAAGTTCATACAGAAGTTGTTCCCATAGGAAGCAGCTCCAAAACCCATTCCAAAGAAGTTTAGAATGCCGAACCTTCCAAAGTACAACAGAACCTCGGACCCCAACGAGCACGTCATTTCTTACGCTTGTGTGGTGAAGGGCAACGACCTAAAGAACGACGAGATCGAATCCGTCCTACTAAAAAAGTTCATAGAAATGCTTTCAAAAGGGGCGATGATATGTTATCACAACATGGCCCCAGACTCGATAGATTCATTTGCCATGTTGGCAGATTCCTTCGTAAAGGCACATGTTGGTGCCATCAAAGTAGCTACAAGGAAATCCGACATCTTCAAAATTAAGTAAAGGGAGAACGAGATTCTACGAGAGTTCGTATCTGACTTTCAAATGGAACGAATGGAACTACCACCAGTCTCCGACTAATGGGAAGTGCGGGCCTTCACTTAAGGTCTGAATGAACAAAGCTCGGTGGCTTTAAAACACCTAAAATATAATTTGGCTGAATACTTCATTGTAATGGTCAGATGTTCACAACCTATATCAATCAAAGATAAGGGTCGAGTACGATAAACTAGGAGCCCCTTCGGGCTCGGTATACCCAAGAAGGCTTCTGCCAAAAGAGCCTAAGCCAATCAAGAAAGGTACCAGCCATACACTGAAGATGGGAGAAGTGCCCCGAGGTGTAACATACCTCAAAATAATTAAAGAACAGACCAAGGGCAGAATCCTCGAGGACTCATCAACAGAGTTGGGTTTGATAGGCACACAGGGCCGACGGAGGCACCTCGCTTGTCGGAATACAACTTCAATGTCAATATTTCAGATATTATGTTCGCCATCAGTAAAATTAGAGACACCAGGTGGCTAAGGCCTATACAATCAGATCCTTCACAAAGGAACTATAGCTTAGTATGTGAATTTCACAACACGCACGGTCACAGGACCGAAGATTACCGACAACTCCGGGAAGAGGTAGCCCGACTACTCAGTAAAGGGCACCTCTGATCATTCCTCAGTGACCGAGCTGAAAACAGTTCCGGGAAAAAAAAGCGACCAAAAAGAACGAAGCAGATGAGCCGCAACATGTTATACACATGATCATGGGAGGGGTCGACATCCCACAAGAACCCACTATTAGAAGAACGAAATTTTCTATCACTAGAGAAAAGCGAACTCGAGGTTACATACTCGAGGCGCCCTCACATTCAGCGATGAGGACATCGAGACCTTGTCTCAGCCTTGCAATGATGCACTGGTAATTTCTTTCCTTTTGAATACATTTCAAATTAAACGTGTCCTTGTGGATCCAGGTAGCTCGTCCAACATCATCAGGTCAAGGGTCATAGAGCAGCTCGGATTGCTCAGCCAGATCGTGCCTACATCTCGAGTCCTTAACGGATTCAATATGGTGAGCAAGACAACCAAAGGGGAGATCACCCTCCTGGTCAACGTGGCCGGCACTATCCAAAATACCAAATTCCACATCGTCGAAGGAGACATGAGGTACAATGCTTTGCTCGGAAGGCCGTGGATACACTGTATTAGAGCAGTACAATCAACCTTTCACTAAATGATGAAGTTTCCGATGAAGGACGAAATAAAAACCGTGTACAAGGAACAACGTGCAGCAAGGGAGATATTTGCGGTACACGATGTGGCACCGGTACTGACGCCTCCGACGTCGAAGAAACCACTGGACAAACAAACAGCGTAATAGCAATCATGAGACACGTTCTCAGCTATACCCAAATAAATAAATAAAGGTCGTACCGTTTCCTCAAAGAAAATATTGAAGGCCTACTTAGGCGCCATCGCCACTAAGGTATAACCATCCCCTTTTTTTATTTTACACTTCACACTAACCTTTATGCAGGTGTCTAACCGAGACGGTCGAAGCGCTATCCAACTCGAAGACCTTAAGGTTTCAAAGCATACGTTGCACTCTTTTCCTTCGACTCGGGTGTTTATCCCAAAAAGGGTTTTACCAGCAAGGTTTTTAACAAGGCAACACCCATATGCTACATAAGGAAGACTCTACAAGTATTCAAGGCTTGTTTTCGATCAACCTCGAATACTGGGGGGCATCCCCCCCCCCAGAAGGTCACCTCCTCAGAAAATCTAAGATATGTTGAATGGGGTATCGATAGGAAAATAATATACCGGGCCAAACGGTCGAATGAACCGTTTCCGTATAGAATAACCGAGCCCTCAACAGCAAAACGTGTATACTTGTAGCAAGTAATCAAAGAATACTTTCCCTTTCATCAAAGCATTTCTCATTCCAAAGAAGCTCGGTGTTTTGTTTTTTGCAAAGAGTGGCTCCAGAGCCAAAAAAGATCCCGAACACTCAGGGACTGGCATCAACAACTCGAAACCGTACGACCTCCGGGTTGGAACTTTGAACTCGTAAGCCTTCGACAAAGTAATACCAAGTTTACGAGGAATGGCTCCTAAGCCAAGAAACTTTCGATAACTCAGGGACTGCCGGAAATTGTCACCCCCATCGATTTGTCAAGAATCTGAGGCCATAAGACCCCATATGGGCAATCTTGGTCTCGTAAGACCTATATAAAGCAACAACAATATCTGTAAGACCTCAAGCAAGGCATGAACCATACTTGTACCAAGTAACCAAAACTGTAAGACCTCAAAGGCATGCAAAAACTTATAAGACCTTACGAAAGGCATAATCTCAATCTTAAAGTTAAGGCTATCTATCGAACTTGTAAGACCCCTAAAAAGGCATACCCTCGATATAGACGTTGAAACTACTTCACTCGGGGATTGAAAGGCTCTGACCAAACACAAATGACTACGGTCACAAGGTTGTACCAGCCAAACTAACGTGATTCGGGGATGCCCGACCGTCGCTATAAAATCATAGGCCTTCAATTACTTCAAAAATTTTGAAAAGAACCGTTTAAATAGGCTACCTCGACATAGGCAAAAGAGCTTCATATCAGCTCTAAACTATTGGCTTCAAGATACTTAGCCACCGAGCCAACCTCTCAAGGTGCTCGATCATCACTATACAATGATTCACAAACAAGGTTTTAATCGAACCATCGAAGAGTCAGGCAAAGACAATTTCAAAAAGTCCTTAAAGGGGGGAAAATAAAGCCCATATAAGAGGTCATACCAACCCAATGCGTAAGAGCCACTATCGCCAGCCCATACAAAAGGTCGTACCAACCCAATGTGTAAGAGCCTGAGGGCCAGCTTTAAATTTAAAAACTTGAGGGTCGGATGAGCTTGAGTTGATACCCGACTTGAAGACTAAACCCAAAACAGTTAACTAAATATGCCTAAGAGCAAACGTGTAAGAGCTTAAACGTCGACTTATACCAAAAGGTCATACCGACCGAGCGCGTAAGAGCCTATGGGCCAGCCCAATGAGCCCCAGGGCCATACCATGAATCTAAGGATTCCTTTTTAACTCGAAGACCAATTCGTCTCGATAAAATCAAGGCAAAGGGAAATGCATGAAAAATAAAACCGCGAGGTTTCCTTTTATACATATATGCGAAAAAATACAAGCTCCATTTACAAATGTTCTTTGAAAGCACTATACGCAGAATCATAAAATGAAGGCCTAATCTACGTCCCTCTTGGGAACTATGGCCCGTCGATATCTTTCTCACTATCCTCGGCATCGGACAGAAGAGACCTAGCATCATGTTCATCTGCCTTTGCCTGCTTCACCTCTTCCGAGAGGTCAAAGCCTCTAGCGTGGATCTCCTCGAGGGTTTCACTTCGAGATTTGTATCGAGCATATTCCTTGCTTCTACTCTCATGGTCAAGAGCTTTTCTCAACTTAGCTTGAGCATCGGCAACGTCCTTCAAATAGACCACCACTTTCTTGTCAGCTTTAGTATGACTCATTAAAGCTTTGGCCTGGGCATCCATAACTTTAGCCTTCACCTTCAAAAGCTCAGACTTGATCCTTGTAATCATATTCACTCGGACAAAGCTGTTTGCACGAGCATTCGGGAGTTGCACCTCGAGGGCGGAAGCCCAACCAAAGCATCCTCCTTGGTCGCAACTTGGGCATCTGCCTGAGCCTTCAGCTCGTTACACTCGCGCTTAACCCGGCCAACTTTGCCCTAAAGTCGTTCCAGCTCCTCCATTTTATTTTTCAACTGAAATATCAAAATATTAATCTTCGAAAGCAGAAGGGGGAGCATACATCGGCACGAAGTATAGGTTACCTGTCTTTTGAGATGGCTTTCGTAGTTCCGACTTTGATCCACCTCATACCACAGGTATACCAGCTCATCTTTCTTTTTCGTGCAAAGAAGCCTAAGGGATTTCTCCCCATTCAAAGCTTCCGCAGCCTGGCCTCATGGCAAAGCAGCTCAGACTTAACCATGTCAAAGGCCTACAAAAGAAAGCTCAATAAGAAAAGGAAGACGTGAAACTAAAAGAAGCCTATACCCGCTACTAAAGCTTACCATGAAGCTAAGCCGTTGAGCATCGCCAAAGGTCGAGCATGCATCTGATGGCTTAGTTTCCCCCGAAGTGCCTTCTGCAGGAGAAGAGGGAGGCGTCGGATGACCCTTGTCCCTCAAAGTACCTTCGACGGGAATGGGAAATGTTTTTTTCAAAAACAGATGCCTCCGAAGCCAAAAGCTCGGCCGACTCGTCTCTTTTGAACCTCAGAAAAGGACTTGCCCCGCTGCGGGCATCCTCACACTTCAAAGATTCTTTTCATTTATTATCAATCCTTGGCCCCAAGGCTGGCGATTTCTCCTCATCCCCTAGGGGACACTGCCTCATCTCGTAAAAACCTCCAATACCTACAGCGGCAGAGTTAGTGCACTAAAAAGAAAGCACCTTTTTCTGAGGAAACAAGCCACTGAACACCTACCATGATGCTTTGCCTCCCATATCCCCTTGGACAGGTCTCGCCATTTGCGCTTATCATATGTTGACCAAACTGCCAGCTTACGAGACCATTTATCCAGGTCAGGAACCTCGTCCAACAACCAAGGAAATGCTACAGAAAATAAAATAAAAAAATTCTTTACGAAGCCCACCTCCATTATGGACAAAGCGATAAAAATACAAGCGTACCACTTACGTATAAAATTCAATTTCTCAAGAAATGGCAAAAACTCTCCAGGGATAATATCTATTATCCTCGCTCGAACAAACCGACTCATCCACCCTCGATCCTCATCCTCTTCATCATTAACGGCAAGAGACTGGGTGGATCGACGTAGTAGAGTAATCAAGCCTCGGTAATGCAGGGGTCGATACAACCTAATGAGATGGCTAAGGGTGAATGCCTTATCCGCAAAGTACCTTATCATCAGCACTATCTTCCAAAGGGATGGGTGAGTCTGCGCCAGGGTGACCTGATACCTTCTACAAAACTCAAGCACGACCCTGTCAAGGTGGCCCAACGTAAAAGGATAGGTATACACGTTCAAAAACCCCTCGACATGAGTCATAATGCTCTCCTCTAGGAAAGGTACCTGTAGTAAACTTCTTCTCGATGTTCCTCCCCTACTGAGGAGATGAACCTCGATGCATGCTCTCGATGCCCTTGAACATTAGGAGGCCTCTCCAACATAAAGTCTCTCCTCGAGACAAAGCACCTCGAGGTCAGCTCACCAGGAACCGACGGTGTACCACCGACCGAATGCGAAACAGAGGCAGAACTCTCCTCTCCTTGATAAACGGATTTTGATGTAGCAGTTGTGGCTACGGTAAAATAAAAAGAAGAGGGTAAAAATTTGTGCGAAGGCTTTGAGTTGAAATGGTGAGAGAACTAGCACAAAGAACAAAGGTTCTAAGAGAGGGATAGTTACCTAGAGTAGCAAAATCCCCAGTTAAGAAATGAGTGAATACATATATAGAGGCGAGCGGCGATTGTCCGCCTATCCAGAAGACCAATTAAGTCTGACCATGTCAGCACCACTTTTATAGGAAATGTACTGGTAGGACCACCTTGGGTGCCCCACTATCGTGTCATATAAATAATGTTGTCACGCGATGCTCGGGACATATTGATACCCCAAGGATTTCTACTATTATAAGCATCGACTCCAAAGAAGCTATCGACCTAATCTCGAGTTGGTTCCCGATATCGAGGGTCCCGATTGCCTCTAAATATGGACTCCTAAGAGTCGACATTAAAATTCAAAAACTGAATTCTGCATGATCGCTGAAAAATAAAGAATGCAAGGCTAGAAATAATTTTTTTATATACATTACAAAAAATATGTTTGTACGGGGCACCACTACAAAACCTGTTTCCCGAGGAATATATACACAAAAAGAAAAAAGAGAAGAAAAGGCGACGCAGGACTACTCTTCATCATCACTGCCCTTTGAACAATCTCCGGGATCTTCATCCAAAGTGACCAGAGTGCCAACTCTTCCTCCAAATCTTGGGCCTCCTCGATCTCAACTGAGAGATCGGCACCTTTGGAATTGGCTTCCTCTAAGGCTTGCCTCCTTGCCTTTGCAGGATCATAAGTGATAGCCCGAGTCAGATTTTGCTCGGCCTTCTCAGATATCTCTCGAGCTAGCTGATTCGCAATAGCGGCGTCCCTCAGATATGTAGCAGCATTCTCTTCGACCACAGACTTGGCTGCAGATAGCGCAACAACCTCCTCCCGAGCATTTTGGAAAAGACCCAGGGTCGATGCCAACTCCGAGGTCGCGACCTCATTTTATCTCCTCAGCTCGAGGATCTCCGCATTCATAGCATCAACTTTTTCCCGAAGTCACCCCGTAAGAACATCCTTCTGCCCGATCTACAAAGGAAAAGATAAATTAGTAAATATCAAATTGCAAGGATGACGAATAAATTTATGAGTACCAAGTAACCTGATCAGCAAGACCAGCCTTTTCTTGGAGCACTCCTTCCAAACTCATCCTAAGCTCGCTTAACTCCTCCTCCTTTCGGGTAGAGAAGGCCTCCGACACCTTCAGTACCAAGGTGAGCTTCTCGAGCTCCTTTCCACGACATGAAAGATCATCTTGGAGCTTAGAGAAGGCATGATCATAAATCTTCTTAGGCTATAACGAAACAGAAGAGTCAGAAAAATGAGGAAAAATACTTGAGACCATAAAAGTGTACATAAAAAGCTATCACCTATTGCTAGAACTTCTCCGCTTCATCAATAGCATTGGGAGCGTCGAGTTCAATGTCCTCATTGACATCATCAATGCCATCAAGGAAGTTTTCTAACTCATTTCCCCCCTTGAGAGGACCCCCTACATTAGTAGCCTTTGGGTCCTGAGCATCCCTGAATTCCCTAGGCGAGAGCCGAGGACCTAAATTAAGGCCACCTAGGGCGTCGATATTTCCAAGGAGCAAATTTCATCCCCAAGAAATTATGGTCCCGGGCCCTTTGGAACCAACAGCAACGGTCTTCTCGGTAGGGACTGCACCACGTCCAGCCTAGGGCTCAGGGACCGTATCCACATCCTCCTTGAGATCCTTTGAAGCATGGGCTCAAGCCAAACTAACCGTTCCTGACTCGGCCACCCTCGGTACAGACAGTTGGGGGGCCATCAGTGCCCGACCTCTTCCTTTGTACCAAAGATTTATCATCCTCATCCTCGTCATCGGAACCCACTCTAGAAGCTAAAGACGAGACCTCGGCCTCAACTTGAGGCTTGCGAGACTTGGGTTTCTTTTACATAGGGGATTCGATAGTCGTCACCTTTTTCCTCTTATTACCTTTATCGGGCTCAGAAGACCCTCCATCGCCGGTAGGAGGCAGTCTCACTAGCACTCCATTACCAAGGCTTGAGCGAACATAGTAATCAAAATTTATCTTCATGGAGGATATGGGAAAGAAATATAAAAACATGATAGAGGTGGCAAGAAAGATTTTACCATAATTCTTGGCCACCCACCGTATTTTAGCCAACTCAGACCTAGAACGCTCGGGATAGAGGAACAAGGTATTTAATCCCCTAATCCACCTAACAGGTCCGGAACAGATTCGGGATACCAAACGGCAGCTGCATGAGCAAAGGTAAAGTTAGCTTTTTAAATAAAGTAAGAAGACAATAAAGCATACTTAAAGAAGAGGCACTTACGTTTCATGTTCCACTTCTCCAGGAACGGCATCCACCCAGCCGGAATAATGTCCGAGGTCCTTACTCGGACAAATCGGCTTATCTACCCCCGATTCTTGTGATCATCGATACTCGAGAAAAGGGGTTTCAAAGATCGAGGGTAAAGCTTGATCAAGCCTCAAAAAAGACAGGGGTTGTACAGGCCGATTAGATGATCAAGGGTAAAAGTCGTACTCTTGGCTTTGCTGGAAAAGTAGCAAAGCATGTAAGCTATATAAATTTTGCCAAGTGTCACACAGTATTTAAAATAAAAGTCGAGAATGACTGGGTCTATAGTCGAAAAAGAAGGATCCGAGGAGTCGACAGGGCCCAAGGTGAACGGGTATGTTTACACATAAAGAAAATTGGCCTTATAGTCTGTTATGCTCTCGTTAGGGCTAGGGATCTCAACCAGCACTTTTTTCTCCCATTTGCAGTCCGCCCGCACTTTGCCTATATCTTTCACAACGCTGATGAACCAGAACATGTGTTCGCATCGACCCGGTGTAGATGAAGGTCTCTCGATGGAAAAATCCTTCATGCTATTGAACTCGATGGGTGTACATTGTTCGGCGGTAGGAGCCACTTTGGTCTTACCCTTGGATTTATTCTTAGACGTTCCAGATGAATAGGTAGCTTCATCTTTCCGAGGCATTGTCTTGGAAGTTTTGGCCATGGCAATCAAAAGTTTTCTTTTTCTCGAGAAAGAAGGCAATAAACCAAGAACAAAAGAGAGAGGGGTGTAAAGAAAGATGGATTTGGCTCTGAAAGCTTGAAGGAATCACAAAAGTGTGAGTCATTAAGCAATTGGGTTATTTATAGAAGCAAACCGAACCAAAGATGGTTCGTGGGCTTCTCGATAGTCATGCTGACGGCAACCCTTGTGTAGATTTTGGGTTATGGCATTTAATGCTCTGATAGGATGACATCATGATGATAGTGCCAAAGGGGTAGGAGTTCAAAACCGGTTCCTATCATTTTATTCTAGGAAATGTGGGGACTATCTGTATACGGAAAAAATCAGCGGTTCGATTTTATGGTCACCAAGGCACTTCGAAGAAACTTCCCCCCAAGGATCGAAGCTTAGCTTGGGGCCTAGCTTCGAGGTTTCTCAGTAATCTACTTCGAGATAGCGTAAGAAACGATCGGCCTCAAGGCAAGGTAAATTGGTGACATCAGTGGATCGGTGTGAGGTTCCCAAGGCACATGACTAGAGCTGACAAAGTCTATTAGGCTAGTCCAAACCCGTACCATGGCATTAAATAGCTGTATCAACCCATATATTTATAATAAATGCATTTGTACTATGTTGGGATTCCCCCTCATATATAAAGGGGACCCTTGTCATTTTGTAGGACATCTAATACTCAATATTAAATATACAAGAACATTCTCTCTACTCTCTAACATACTCTCTTGATCTCATTACTTCCATTTATTTCTTATATTACCGTAGCTCTCATAATTGTTAATCCTCCCTTGATTGCTCCAAGCAGGCCATCTGACCCGACCTCGAGGCCTCACACACGACAGCTCGAGGTCCTGATCTCTAGTCGTTTGGTTCGATTATCATATCGCCTCTAAGTTATAATCTTGCTTTCTAATATTTTACTTAGCATCCATTGCCTAACAACTAGCATAAAAATAGATCGCATATTTTTAGAACCACACAATCAAATTTAATTGTTATTACCATTTTCAAGGTAAACAATGTGACTTGCAATTCTTAGGAAGTACGGTGCAATCTTTCTGGAGAATATCATACGAATTTTCCCCTACTTCGATCTGTCGTTAGGTGTTCTTCGCAAAAAGACATGTGTTAGAGTAATTGTCAAGAGAATCGGTCCAGGTATGTTAAGGCTAAGACCTTCCTTCATTTTGGCATGATCTCGTAACTATATGAGCTTGATAATGAGGCATAAAGAGAAGTTCGTATTCCTAAGCTTATGTACATTATCCTAGTCTCATAAATTACAATGTTTTCCCTTATTGGGACTTTATATTAAGTGAAATATTGTTTTCTTCCATTGAAGAGAGGAGATGGTCCCCATATATATATATATATATATATATATATATATATATATATATATATATATATAGTATTACAGTATTTTCACCACCATCGAGCTATAATCGGTGGGCATGCACGTATTGGGCAACCTCAGATCAGATGGTAAGTTATATACCAAGCCTACTATGGTCGAGCGCCTATGAGCGAGCTCGGAATGGCCGAGATACAGAGCCTAGTATGGCCGAGTGCCTATGAGTGAACCTACTACTGTAGAGCAATTACACATTTTGAGCCTTATAGGGCAGGACATTTATTTTAGTTACTATATTGAAAGAGTTGAGTTAGTATCAGCAGGTAAGTATATCTCCAGAATCATTTTTGACACCCAGTTATTATATTATCAGTTCCATTTTAGCTTTTAATTATTTTATTGCCTTACATACTCGGTACATTATTTAATACTGACGTCACTTTTCTTGGGACACTGCATTTCATGCGTGCAGATTCGGGCAAACAAATGAAAGTACAAGAGAGGGTGAATTGTAAATTATTAAAATTAATCGCTTATAAGTTGACTTATAACTATAGTAGTCGATTGAATATGGTAATATTGCAGATATAATAACTGGAAGTAATGTGTAGAAAGTAAATCCAGAAATTAAAGACATCGGGATTTTTATACTGGTTCGAATTCAATGTGAATCCTAATCCAGTCCCCTTGGGTTGCAAGGGAGTTCTTTTCAAGCAAATGAGTTTTCTTTCGAGTACATATGTGATGTATATCGCTCAAGTTCTCTATCACTCGTTTGATACAATGCCTCACTAGTTGTGTACCCTCTTTCTATCCCTAACTTGTTACACAGCAGATTAATGTAAGCTACTATGTTTGTTTGTAGTAGGATAAAGAGAGTTATTTGGTTTGATAAAAGTATGTATAAGGAGGGTTTTACAAGGAGAATATATACTATGATGAATGGTGAAGGCTTGTCAACCCAAGGGTTTTGATCCTTGGAAAGAATTGATTCTTTCCAAGAATAAGGAATGAGTCGTTGCTTCTCTTGATATCTTTTCCTTCGGTAGACAATTGATTTAACGAGATTTCTCCTTGATTGTTGGACCTTGCAAACATGGTCACTACCCAGATCTTCTAGCATCTTTTATTCTTCCATGATTTCGCTAATCATTGATCTATTCGTGCCTAGATTATTCCCGCTCCGTTATTTACTGATATAGCTGATTTTATTTCCCGGTTTTATGGAGCTAATCCTGATTTACTGATGTAGTTTTATAGCTTTCCTTGTACATCACGAGTTATTCTGGTAGCTTCCTTTGTGATTGAGTTCTTTCCTTGTTCGACACAGGCCATTCCAGCAGTTATTCTTTGCTTCTTTGAACTCATGCACATGTATATTAATTGCATCATTAAAACATGATCTAACAATCTCCCCCTTTTTTGATGATGGCAAAATAATATACTTATATATGAAGAAGTAAACAACAGTTGACTTCCCTGTATGTTACCAGTCAACTTGGCTTCCCCTCAATGTGTGCAGTCAACTTGACTTGATTTGATCTCCCCCTCAACGTGTGCAGTCGACTTGTACCTGTATAATATATATATAGAATACTATCTAGGCATATGTAGTATAGTCGACTTGTACCTATAAAATATATATATATATATATATATATAGAATACTATCTATGCATGTGTAGCATAGTCGACTTTGTACCTGTACATAAAATATAGAGTACTCTATCTATGCATGTACAGTATAATCGACTTAAACCTGTACATAATAGCATAAACTAAAGATATATTTTCTCCCTCTTTTTGACATCAGCAAAGAGGGATTAGCAGGCAAAAAATAACAGTACTATCCACAGTAGCAAAAAAACAGTAACATCCAAGGGCACAGCCCAAAACACAACCAAAACAAGTTTTAAAAGAAAATAGTCTGTAAAACATATCCATACTAGCGACGCAGAAAGTAGGTAAGAGTGTTGCAGATTGCTTCCTTCAACTGTTCGAAACTAGTATTTGCAGCGACGCTCATGCCATCCAGCCTGTCGTGAACCTCCTTGAAGGCTTTAACTGCATTCTCCTTTACCCTGTGAACAGCCACTCTAATTTTAGACACATCAGACCCAGTTTCCTTTGAAATAGCATGAATGTCACCCACAATGGACTAAGTAGCAAAAAGAAAAGTCTTAATGTCTGAGAGTTGGGAGTCAATGGAGCTAAGCTTCTCACTTAGGTCAGAACTAACAAGAGGAGGAGAAATAGCAGATGAGGGCTTGGTTTCCATAGAGGCCTGTTGAGCTTTACTCTCACCTTTCTTAACCTAGGAACCCTTGATACTCACATATCCCATACTGGCGAAAGCTCTTGAATTGTAGGACTTGGAAACAGTAATGAAGGGATAATCAGAAAGAGAGATTTGATGGGCTTCCAGAATGTGGCTTATTTCCATACCAAAGGGAAAACTAGTGGGATCTTCAACACTCTCTATCATAAAATTTATGACCCAGGAGGAAAGTTTGAGTTTGAGTTTGGTGATGAGACAGTAGACAAATAAGGTGTCCCTTTGAGAGAAGGTGGAGAATGAACCAGTACGGGGAAGCAGAGTGGTTGCAACAATATGGGCTAGAACCCAAGTTTAAAAACTCACATCACTAAGTCCCAATTGGTTGGGAAGGGTTTCAGAGGGATTTTCAACAATGCACTGTTTGGCTTGGTCAAAGGAAATTTCAAAGTTCTCAGGCCAAACATTTTTAAAAAGAGTGGGGAAATCGGAGCAACGATAGTGAAAAATAGAATCAAACAAGGCACAGTCAAGAACAATGTGTTTACCAAGGAAAAGAGATTCTAGCTTGTCTGGTTTACTAGAGCGGACGTTAGCATAAAACATACGAACTAAGGGTTCATACACCTTAGGCGGAGAAATAGAGAGAAATTTTTCCCACCCCTAATAGACAAAAAGATCTTTTACCTTATAGTTGAGGGCTTCCATATCATCAAGATCCACAATTCTTCCATGGGCGATGGGCCTATCCTTGAGAGAGATAAAAAGATCCCTATTTGGGGTATCCCAGAAATTGAGGTCAGAATCCAGGGAGGCAGAGAAATCAACCTTTGATTTCTTTGGAGTGGATGAGACAGGAGGATCTTCCATGGGACGCTTACCTGAAGCTTTTTCTCCTAGGAGTTGTGAATTTTTAGAGAACTCACCCTGAGAAGAGGCGAAGCCTTCAGAGTGATCAGACCCTAGGTCTATTTGCTCAGGAGGCGCAGAAGGGGGTTTCGCCTTAGAGCGGGTGCTTTTTTTGATGGATAAAGAGGGGTTCTTAGAGGTTTTCGCCATGGGAGAGGGGAGGATTTTTACAGGGTTGGATAGAGGATGGGGATGAGAGCGACTTAAAGGGCTTAACTTTAAGATAAAGATTTTGACAGTTTAGTACAGAAAAGGAAGGAGTGCCAGTTGAAGAGACGTGATGATTGTCTTTCCATCTTTAAACTATGAACTGATGTGAACAAAGTAGAGAGAGAGGGAAAACTGGAGGTGTAATTAATGCACTGAAAAGTGCAATTATAGCATGTTTTAACCAAAAAGAGCACATAGGTCGTAAGAGTTTTTTCAAAATCAAATTATACCAAGTAATTTTCTCAAGATGCAAAATCTTTCTTCCAACAAAGGTTTAGTGAAAATATCAGCTAATTGAGAAGAGGTGCCAACAAAAGCTAGTTCTATATCACTCTTAAGAACATGATCTCTAATAAAATAATGCTTAATGTCTATATGCTTTGCTCTAGAGTGATGCACGGGATTTTTTTGAAAGACAAATTGCACTGGAATTATCACAATAAATTTGTATAGGTTTAAAATAAAGTTCATAGTCACCCAGTTGATGAGACATCCACAGAAGTTGTGCACAGCATTGTCCAATGGCAATATACTCAGCTTCAGTAGTGGATAAGGCGATTGATTCTTGCTTTTTACTATTCTAAGATATTAAAGCCTTTCCTAGTAGTTGACAAGTGCCACTTGTGCTTTTTGTATCTTCTTTATCACCTGCTAGATCGGCATCTGAAAAACCTTCTAATTTAAAAGAGTTAGAACGAGGATACCATAATCTATGAGATACTGTGCCAATAAGGTATCGAATCATTCTTTTTACAGCAGTTAGATATGACTCCTTAGGAGCTGACTGAAACCTAGCACATTTACACACGCTGAACATAATATCTGGTCGACTTGTGGTCAGATATAGTAGTGATCCAATCATTCATCTGTATTTGGTTTCATCAACTGGAGTACCTTGTTCATCTTTATCCAAATTTGTAGCAGGGCTGATGGGAGTACCAATTGATTTTGCATTGCTTATGCCAAATTTTTGGATCAGTTCCTTTGTACATTTAGTCTGACAAATAAAGGTTCCTTCTTCGGTAATTTGAAGCCCAAGGAAGAATGTGAGTTCACCCATCATGCTCATTTCAAACTCGCTTTGCATAAGATTTGCAAATTCCTTGCACATAAGAGGGTTAGCACTACCAAAGATAATGTCATCAACATAAATTTGAATAATGAGATTACCTTCTGTTTATCGTTTAATGAATAGGGTAGTATCTATTTTACCTCTGGTAAAGCCATGATCAACAAGAAAAGTACTTAACCTGTCATACCAGGCAGATGGAGCCTGTTTCAGTCCATATAATGCCTTAGTAAGCTTGTATACATGATATGGGAATTTTAAATCTTCAAAGCCTGGAGGCTATTTTACAAAAACTTCCTCTTTGATGAATCCGTTCAGAAAAGTGCTTTTGACATCCATTTGAAACATCCTAAATCCTTTAAACGATGTGTATGCTAGCAGAATTCGTATAGACTCCAATCAAGCTACTGAGGCAAATGTTTCATCATAGTCAACTTCTTGCTGTGAATAGCCTTGAGCAACTAATCTAGCCTTATGCCTTATGACCTTTCCATCTTCGTTCAATTTGTTTCTAAATACCCATTTTGTTCCGATGACAGATACATTATCAGGTTTGGGTATTAATTTCCATACTTGATTCTTGCTGAATTAATCTAGCTCCTCTTGTATGGCTTGCGCCCATCTTGAATCCTTCAATTCTTCCTCTACCTTTTTCGGCTCTATTTGAGAAATTAGTGCAATATTTGCTTTCTTTTTTAGAGCAGCCCTAGTTTTCATTCCTTCATTTAGATCCCCTGTGATGTATTTCTAGGGATATTCAGGTTCGCTTCTCCATTCATTTAGTCGGACAGTGTTTGTAATCGACTCTGCTTGTTGATCTGGAGAGTTGTTGTTGTTTTCTTTAGTCGACTCGATCATGTCAGATGTATTAGTTGACTCCTGTGGTTTTCCTTTGTCCTGAGCTTCTTGAGTTTGATCTTCGTCACTGCATTAGTTCCTTTCTCGACCAAGGGATTATTTTCATCAAATATAACATGAACAGATACTTCTACGCATAAAATACATTTATTATAAACTCTAAAAGATCTGATATTTAATGAATAACCAAGAAAAATACCTTTGTCACTTCTTGGATCAAATTTTCCAAGATTATCCTTACCATTATTATGAATAAAGCACTTGCTTCCAAATGGATGAAAATAACTGATATTTGGACGTTTAGCTTTCCAGAGTTCACATGGAGACTTTTTCAGAATGGGCCTTATAAGGCAACGGTTGAGGATGTGACATGCAGTACTCATACCTTCTGCCCAGAAATGATTTGGCAATGAGTGTTCTAACAGCATGGTTCTTGCCATGTCTTGAAGAGTTCTGTTCTTTCTTTCCAAAACCCCATTTTGCTGTGGTGAGCGTGGTGCAGAGAAATTGTGAGTGTATCCTCGATCATTACAGAAGTCTTCAAAAGCTCTGCTTTCAAATTCACCTCCATGATCACTTTGAATTTTTGAGATCAGATATCCTTTTTCTCTTTCAATCTTTTTGTATAAAACTTCAAAATTTTCTTAGGGCTTCATCTTTATGAGACAGGAAAATTACCCAGGTGAAACGTGAAAAGTCATTAACAATAACAAAAGCATATTTCTTGCCTCCTATGCTGGCAGTTCTAGTAGGTCCAAATAAGTCCATATGAAGTAATTGCAAAGGTTTTGAAGTGGACACCATGTCTTTGTTTTTGAAAGAATTTCTAGTTTGCTTACCCATCTAACATACATCATAGATATGAGTTCTAGAGAAATTCAGTTTAGGCAAGCCAATAACTAAATCATGTTTGGATAATTTTTCAATCAAATGCATGCTAGCATGACCTAGTCTTCTGTGCAACAACCGCGGATCATCAGACATAGAGGTTAAGCAAATGTGACCATCTATATTTTCGAATTCATCAAGTATGTAAACATTTCCATACCTTTTTCCAGAAAGAATTATTTTACCTGATTCGTGTTCAATGGCACAACTTGTTTTTTTAAATTTTACCTCATATCCTAAGTCACAGAGTTGACTTATGCTGAGGAGATTGTAGTTTAGCCCATCAACAAGATATACTTCAGTAATGTCACAGTTGTTGGTGAAGGGAATTGCTCCGGTGCCAACTATTTTGCCTCTTGAATCATCTCCAAACTTTACACTTCCTCCATCAGTGTTTGTAACTTCCTTGAACAAGTTTTTGTCACATGTCATGTGACTGGAACACGCAATATCTAGATACCATTTTCCTTTGTGGCTTACTCTTTGGTGTTCCTGCATGACAAAATTATCACTTTCTTTTAGGTACCCAAGCTTGCTTGAGTCCTGGTGAGTTAGTGTTACTAGGTTCAGAATTTTTTGGTTTCCAAACCCATCCTGACATATGAGATTTACGAAAGTGACAACTAGAATATTTATGCCCACTTTTGTTACAGTAATGGCATTTAGCTCCAGACCTATTTTCAGGTCTTCCAAAAGTATTGGAAGTAGCCAACATAGATTTAGCTGGTTCATTTCCAGTTGACTTGTAAGTCGACTGGTCCGACCGACTGGTCGATTTGGTTCTAATTGGTTCTTTTCCAGTTGACTTGTAAATCGTCTAGTTTGACCTGACAGAACTATGACTGGTGGATTTGCGCAAGCTGTTAAGTTCCATTTGCAATTCCTCAAACTCCTCTTGAAGTACTTCTTTTTCAATTTCACATACTTCATGTTTGAGTTTCCAGTCTTTGATTTCCATAGTGAGTCTCTTAAGCTCATTCATCATTTTTTGAGACTCTTTTAAGGTTGGATCAAGAATATATTGCAATTCATTACATCTTTCACAGTCATAAGATCTTACCTCGCTAGTTTCTCCACGTGCCATGAAATAGTTTTCATCATCTGAATCATCTTCATCTGTCCAGCATCCTGAGGTTTTGTTAATCTCATTTTCGAGAATTTTCATGAAACAGAGATTTGCTATTTCTTCATGGTCTGAGTCATCCTCATCGCTCCAGCTTCCGAATGATTTGTTCTTGTTGAAACCTCTAGAGATCTTCCTTTTCAGTTCTGTACACTCAGCTTTAATGTTCCCAAACTTTCCACATTCGTAGAATTTTCCATCGTTCTTGTCTTGTTCATTGTATTTCCTGGATCGTCTTGGTGGAAATCTTCCTTTCTTTGTGTTTCTATATCTTCTCATCAGTCCATCCATGTTTCTAGACATCATAGCAATCTCTTCTTGTAGAACTTCAGGATCATCAATTTCATTTTCAGTCGATTCAGTAGTGGTTTTGAATGCAACAATTTTATTTTTCTCCTCTTGATTTTTCTTCTTCAGACGCGTTCTTTCAAAAGCAACGAGCTATCCTCGTAGTTCATCATATGATAATTTGTTAAGATCTTGAGATTCCAGTGTGACAACTTTAGTCTGCCAAGTGGTTGGTAGACTTCTGAGAATTTTTCTAACTTGATCGCCACTGGTGTATGGTTTGCCAAAAGCTTTTAAGTCACTGATTATCTTACTAAACCTGGCAAATATTTCTTCAATGGATTCCCCTTCCTTCATTGAGAAAAGTTCATAGTCATGAACGAGCATGTTGATGTGAGTTTCCTTTACTTTGCTAGTACCTTCATAGGTGACCTCAAGTTTGTCCCACATCTCTTTGGTTGTATCACAACTTGATATTTTTTCATATTTTTCACCACTTATTTCATTGTGAAGCAGATTTCTTGCATTGTTGTTTATTTGTACAGCTTCTAGTTTCTCCTTTGAGTATGAGTTTATGTCATCGGGGTCAGCGAGCGGTGGAGTGCTGGCAGGCAGTGGGTAGTTTCCCTTCTTGATAACTCTCCATACTTTAACATCGTATGCTTTGGTGAAGATTTCCATTCAGATTTTCCAGTGGGAGAAATGTTGTCCATTGAAGTAAGGTGGTCTTACTTGTGAAGTTCCTTCCTAAAAGAGAGCTCCTATGATAACCTGATTTGCCATGATCTTTTCTCATAAGTTGTTAAGCAAAAAGCAAAAATGTTAGCCAAGCTCTGATACCAATTGAAAGTACAAGGGGGGGGGGGTGAATTGTAAGTTATTAAAATTAATCATTTATAAGTTGACTTATAACTATAGTAGTCAACTGAATATGGTAATATTGTAGATATAATAACTGGAAGTAATGTGCAGAAAGTAAATGCAGAAATTAAAGACACCAGGATTTTTATACTAGTTCGGATTCAATGTGAATCCTAATATAGTCCCCTTGGGTTACAAGGGAGTTCTCTTCAACAAAATGAGTTTTCTTTCGAGTACAGATGTGATGTATATCTCTCAAGTTCTCTATCACTCGTTTGATACAATACCTCACCAGTTGTGTACCCTCTTTCTATCCTTGACTTGTTACACATCAGACTAATGTAAGTTATTATGCTTGTTTGCAGTAGAATGAAGAGAGTTATTTGGTTTGATCAAAGTATGTATAAGGAGGGTTTTACAAGGAGAATATATACTATGATGAATGGTGAAGGCTTGTCAACCCAAGGGTTATGATCCTTGGAAAGAATTGATTCTTTCCAAGAATAAGGAATGAGTCGTTGCTTCTCTTGATATCTTTTCCTTCAGCAGACAATTGATTTAACGAGATTTCTCCTTGATTGCTAGACCTTCCAAACATAGTCACTACCCAGATTTTCTAGCATTTTTTATTCTTTCGTGATTTCGCTAATCATTGATCTCCTCGTGCCTAGATTATTCCCGCTCCGTTATTTACTGATATAGCTGATTTGATTTCCCGATTTTATGGAGCTAAACCCGATTTGCTGATGTAGTTTTATAGCTTTCCTTGTACATCACGAGTTATTCTGGTAGCTTCCTTTGTGATTGAGTTCTTTCCTTGTTCGACACAGGCCATTCCAGCAGTTCTTCTTTGCTTCTTTGAACTCCTACACATGTATATTAATTGCATCATTAAAACATGATCTAACAACAAATAAGTAGACCTCCTCAGTAGGTGTTGCTCGAGTTCAGCTTGATCGGTTAGCTCCACTTTCGGAGTTGTCGGGTCTAGAGTTTTGTGTACATCTTATGTATATGTGTATATATATGTTATGGATAGGTCGTGGCCCTATTCTGATCACAGTACATCTATTAGTAGAGGCTTGTAGATACATCCTGTTTGTTAGTGCAGTGTGTTGGGCTTGTAGATCTTGTATGTATATTTTGTTGGTTTGTCACCTGTAGTAGTTATGACGGCCTTGTCGGCCCAACTTTATATTGATGTTTAGTCAGCATTAGTTTATGTTCAATTTTATATTTTGCTTCGCAAATTGTCTTGCAATGTGGCCCTATGAGTTCCTTCTCCTGGCTTAACCAACCTACGTGAACCCCTACTGCAATCAGACAATGGAAAAAGAATGATAACTTAGGCGTGAGGATTATATGTTCAAAGTCCCTTAATCGCAAGTTGGTACACAAGGATAGGTGAGGCACCGGGTGTCAGTCTCGCCCCCTCCAGATTTGGGGTGTGACTAAGTGGTATTAGAGCAGTTTTGTCCTATGGACTCTACATGCCGTGTCTAGTAGAGTCTTGTTTATAGGTGTGTTGTGCATCACAATTATAAGCAAGAGGCTACAGGGCATTTAGGATTGTCACTCTTTGTTCTTACTCTAGATCGTGTGGTTGAGCTCAGTTGTAAGAACTCAATCTCCTAAACTCTATCTTATTTATAATATGATGTCTGCACCTAGAAAGGTGGTTGGTAAGGGATTGAATGTGGTTGTGGAAGAGTTGAGTCAGAGGAACTCGATTTTGCATATGCTTATGATGAGTAAATGTAAGGTCTTCAGCAGATCATGTGTCCACTAATACGTGTATGCTACTTGATAAGGAGCCTTAAGGCAAGAATATCTATCCACACATATGGTGAAAAGCAATGAGAGAATCAGAAGGTACAAGTTTCAACAAGTAAAAGAAGAAAGATAAAGAAGGGCACTAGGCGCCCAGTTAATAAAGATTATCAGTATTTAAAATTCAGGTAGAGGAATATAATCATTTTGAGATACCCTCAACAATAACAAAGGTATGTACAATAGGCGACACCCATCTCATTTATGCCTTATGGGGACTAACAAAAGAAGTATAACAGAAGGACGGATATCAGGATCCGGCTAAGGTTAGAGTGACCCAAAATGGTGGATAGATTATTTACGTAAATTGACATTTTCGAAGGGTATTGCAAATATGCTAATAGATCTCCTTGTCAGACACCTAGATGGTGCACTCTAAAATAGTACAGCTAGATATGAGTACTACAAAGATAGGCACTGGAAGCCTTGAAGGGATAAATATTACCTTAGTATGGCTTCCATCTCTAGTAGAGAAAGAATGTTAGGCAACCCGAAGAGACAGTAGATGGATCAAGGGGAGCTAAAAGCAAAAGAATGTCTTGTTTGAGTTTTAGAATAAAGTGATAGACATAAATGTTAGCGGGAAATAAGAAGAGAGTTAATGAAGTATTATGAGTAAAATGTGATACATGGATGACAACGGTAGATAAAAAGATGACAGTATTACAGATTTTATAGTCAAGTGAAGGAAAAGATGAGAGGTGATAGGCCTTGAGACAACAAAAGAGTATAGGCCATAAAGTCATATTCTCATTTCGAAATAAGTTTGTGACTCCAACACAACTACTAGAAAGAAAAATTAGACCCGGAGTACTAGAAATCAATATGGGCTGGTGAACAAGATAACTAAACATGAACTAGGGACTAAGTGAGTTGATAATGGTCGACATCATGAGAATTTTAGATTTCGTTCTGACGATAACAAAATGATTAAGAGAAGAAGAATCATGAGAAATTTAGAGAATGGTCATTCAGGAATATGCTCCCTAAAGCAATCAATGTGAGCAAAGTTAAGCTTAAGGGATTGTATATGCTAGTTACACTAACTGTCACCCTCGCGAGTAAGGAAATTTGTTATCCTTGGTGCAGAAGGAATTACCGCAAGGTGAGTAAGGGTCATCGATGGTATGAGAAGACGCCAAGATGAAAAGGTAAAATATCTATAGGTAGATCGTCGTAGCGCTAGATCTTAGTACTCCCTTAAAGGGGGGAATATGGACTGATGTGGCATTGAGTCAGAACTAAGTGTTCTAGTAGTTATGGAATGGTAAAGGAAGAATGCGATAAAAATGAGAAAGGGATAAGATTTCACTTATTCAAAGAATACAAAAATGCTATGATTCCAGAACATTATGCAAACACGAGGCCAAGGAGATAAAGTAAGGGTTCCTGCCCGAGAAGTTATTGATAAATAAGGAGACAGTATGAGACGTAAGTTAAGACAAAGGAAATAACCCAAGATAGATTACGCGGAATATTGATATGAGAATGGGCCAACGAGTAGTTAGTAGCTGATTTAGGAAGAGCCTAGTTATGGCTAGACAAGAGGATGCCGACAAATCAATAGATTGTGCAAGATAAACATAGTGAACCCCAACAAGGGGAATTCAGTCTCGAAGATATAACATTGTAATACTTGAGGTATATTCAAATAAGAGTTGGGAAATTTAAAGGTATCGTGTGAGTGTTACGAAAATAAAAGAGAATGCCACTGGAAAGATAGTCAAAATATAAGTTCAGAAGCAACCCTACAAGCACAAAGGCGTGGAGGTAGGTAACTACGTATAATTATAGGCAAGGAAGGATATCAAAAATTGCATTCGATACGATATAATAAGCTCGCAGTTTTACAATAGTCAGAAAGTCCTCTCTAAGTACTACAATGAAAGACTAGCTGAAGAAATATGGAAAAAGGCTTCAACTTAAATATGATAATTTGAAGGAGAAATGGTCATGTAAAAACTGTCTCACAACAACTTTGTACACACTCCATGAGAAAGTGGCACCTACCGTGGCTACTGAATGGGAAGAAAAATCAAAAGTAATATTCGAGATCATATGAGTAACACAAAAACTCCGGCATGCGTAGGAACTAAGATAAGCTAAGTATGCACGCATCAATAGGGCAGAAAGACCGGGAAAAGTAATAGCTTACGTTTAAAGAAAGCTGAGAATGAACGAAAAGAATTATTCGATTAATGATTCAGAGTTAGTTACGTTATGAACGCACTTAAGAGTTCGGAGTATTATTCATGCAGCATATATGTTGACAATCATACAGCCGTACAAGATTTCGGTATAAGTTAAAAGAAAGAATTGAGCCTAATTCATAGACAAAAGATTGAATTGTTAGAAAATTGTATCATTGATATTCCATAGCGTCCATGAACGACTAAAGTAATATCTAATACCATGAGCCACGGACTGGAAGATAGCTTAATCCTACATAAATGTTGATTAGAGGGAAGAGGAAATTAAAGAGTTATATCAACTAAGTAAATTAGGAGTCTGATTATTAGACCTAGAAAATTATAGATCTCGTGATTAAGAACATTTCAGGATCACTCTTAAATATCAGAGGTACAAGAGAGATAGTGCAACAACCATTTCTATAACGGCTCTACGATAGAGCCAGTTAGAAATGTAGCAGCCTCATAAAAAGTTAGTATAAAGCTCCTACTAGATTGTATATGTACCAGAAGTGCAAGTATTATAATAGAGCTTCAAGTTGTGGATATAAATTATACCTATGTGGTAGGGAGGTCATGAAAGAGATAGAAGATGTGATGCGAGACTTTAAGGTAAGTAAGGTAAAAGTGAACAACATACGAGATACTCAAATGCAGAAGGTTGTGAGTAGTCCACACTTTGGATAGAAGGCTAGAAGTGATGGGATTCAATATCCAGGAATGATAGCAGCGTCGTCAGTGGCATATCTTCCAGCCTATGGTGTCTAGGTACCGAGAGGTCTAAGTAAGAGAGTAAAGAAGAGTTAGAGACGATGTGATATTTCACTTGATGTTCCAGAATAACACACGGAAATCTATGGTGCAAGAAAGTTGAAGGAAGGTTACGAGTAATATAAATAGATATGTATAGGTCGCAAGCTAAAGTATAGTAAAGCAACAAGGTTTTATGACAGGAGTAAGGATAAGAAAGGGCGAGTGAGAAGGTGACGAGAAATGGATAAGTCCTCAGGATTAAGCCCATGAAAACAAGAGGACTAATGGTTTTTCTAAGTTATAAAAGGCTCAGTATAGCCTGAACGAACTCAAAGGAGTCTAAGACTAGTAGCATTTATAGAAGATGGAATGCCCTGGCCTTTGGAATTATTCACAGAATAGTTGCCTAGATGGCAAGGAGAGTACTAAAGTATTCGAAAAACATAAGTTATGAAAATGATAAGTGCATCAGTCAACATTCGAGGAAGAATGTTCCAAATGGGGGAATGATGTTACACCCCATATTTTCGTACGTGGAAGAACGCCATAAGTAAATTGATATAATCTTGGAAATGAGATGTTACATTCTGCATTTTCGAACGTTAAGGTTTCGTCGTAAGTTAATCGACGCAAGCTTGGGAATGAGATTTTTTTGAGGTTACAAATATTATGCTATTTCAAACAAGTGATAAGTAAATTCGTGAAGGTGAGAAGGTAATCGAATTGAAGAAAATGAGTTTCGTCGAAGTTTGGCAATTTGCGGATAAAATATTGTCCAAGCTATAATACCCCGTATTCATGGACTAGTGCCATATAAGGTACCCCATGACCATGATAGTAAGGTGTATAAAATATGTTAAAAGTAAGTATTTTAAGTAATTTGATATAATCTTAATTATGTGGATGATTGGTTAATTATTGAATAAATGGGGGATTAACAAAGTTTAATAAGGGAAAAGGGGTGAATATTTGGAATTGAGTAAGGGCTCCAACGTGGAAGCCCATGTGATTGGATAAAGAACCAATTGGTGACTCTTAAGTATATGGTAAGATGGCGCATTTTAGAGGATTTTTAATGGCTTAGTCATCACAAGTGGGGCCCACAAAAGACATTCATATCTCATTAAGTACAAAAGGCGTTCATATCTCATTAAGTAGGGACTTATGTATTAGAAACGATGATGGAGGAGTCACAAAGAGAAAGCTTACAAAATCATACAGTTCTATTTTTGGATTAGTGTAATGTGATGCCCATGTATGTGCAGCAAGACAATTTTGAATTTTGTAATAGCAACATGACTTGAAATTTTAAGGAAGTACGGTGCAATCTTTCTCAAGAATATCATACAAATTTTTCCTTACTTCAGTCTGCAATTAGGTGTTCTTCGCAAAAGACGTGTGTTAAAGGAATTGTCAAAATAATCAGTCTAGGTATGTTAAGGCTAAGCTCTTCCTTTATTTTGGCATGATCTCATAACTACATGAGTTTGATAACGAGGCATAAAGAGAAGTTCGTATTCCTAAGCTTATGTACATTATCCTAGTTTCATAAATTATAGTATTTTCCCTTATCAGGACTTTATATTTAGTGAAATATTGTCTTCTTTCAGTCAAGAGAGTAGAGGGTCTATATATATACAGTTGTCACACCTCCTTTTTACCTACTGCACCCCCGCGAAGGGGTGTAATAGAGGGAGTTTTTCCAATTAAAGGACAATCGAAACGGGGTTCGTTTATTAAGATATTCAGAGTCACCACTTGGGAGATTTATGGTGTCCCAAGTCACCGGTTTGAATCTCGAATCGAGGAAAAGATTGACTCTGTATTACAGTCCGCGAACCAGAAATCCGAATAAGGAATTCTATTAACCCGGGAAAAGGTGTTAGGCATTCCTAAGTTCCGTGGTTCTAGCACGGTCGCTCAACTGTTATACTTGGCTTAAATTATCTGATTTTAACAATTATGAACCTATGTGCAAATTTTAACTTTTAACCGCTTTTATTTATTACTATTTTTAACGAGAATTGCAACGTCGTGAAAACACATCTCGAACCACGTCACATCAATGCATCCGTGGTTATTGACATATTTCGACTCCGTTGAGATTTTGATTTGGGTCACATAAATGTGCACCCGAGTTTAAGAAAGTAAAATTATTAAACACGCGCCTAAAGATACTAATGCGTTATTATCTTTTTGGAAGGCCATGAAATCCGCTAGATGGCCCGTCCCGAAATCTAAGCAATTACTATATACATTTAATGAGGGCCCCGCAATTTTGCATCTTTATTTGGTGAGGATCATCTCGTTTTTATTTAAAGGTCATCCCTAAAGTAAACTATGATATTCTATATTATTTGTCTCTAAACAAGAAAGTCTAATTAATTAACATGCTTGAAAAGGCCCTAACTTATTAGTTATTAGATTAAAACGAACGCAAACGGATCCACAATTTTAACTATACTAAATGCTTATTGAAGTTACTCTACATTAGTACAAATGTGTATCGACAATTTATAATGAACAAATTTATCAACTGGAAACTTTATTCTCGAATTTTTGCCAAAATTACCCCATTAACTTTAAAGGACTATTTTACTTTCACGTATAAACTAAATTTAGAACACCTATCCGCGTGAGGTTATTGTAATGTGAACTAAAGTTAACAAAATTTCACTCACCTAAAAGGATTAATAACCAAGCTGCGAAATCAGTCTAATTACCCAAGCTGAACACTAACGGTAATTAATTAAATGTTCTATCTCATTTTATGAACTGCCTTTAAACATATATATGGAGAGAACATATAACAGAAAATTAACTACAACTAACGTAATCAATTCTATTAACCTAACCTAACAGCAGCTACAACTAGTACCCCACCTGTAGAGTAAACTTATCGAATCTGAGATAGAGCAGTTTACAGTCCATTTGGTACAAAACAAAAATAAAAGAAAATTCCAACAACTATGAATTTAAATGCCGAAACAGAAATCTGAAATCAACTCATTGCTGCACATTTCATTTCACTTTCTCAACTGGGATTCTACATTTCAATGAAACAGGAAGTGTACCTGGAAATATTTACAATGGGAGAAAAGGAAGATCAGCAGCAGTAATACAACAATAATACACCAGCAACAATACCACAGCAGTAATGCAATAGCAGATATTACCCAGGATAGTTCAACAAAACCCAAGAGTGTTTCCAAAACCAAATAGAAACAACAGATTGACCAGAATAAACCAAAACAACCAGAGTTGAACCACCAAACTAATTCTGAAACTTTCAGCTATTAGATAATCATAACAACTTGAATAACACCAAGAACTCCTTGAGATCGAACCAGTAAACACTTCTAGAATATCAATGAAATAGTGACCTCTCAAAACTAAAAATAACCTGAAGCACTGAGAAAGCTCTCTAAAACTGATTTAACACTCCAGAATTGATTAAAGAAGCCCCATTCCAAATGCTATTTTCTCCAGGCCCCATATGTATCAATGTCTTAGCTCTTATTGTCCTCGGCTCTAAGAATGTGAAGAAGTTCTTCTAATATTGATTAAAGACTACCCAAAGAACTCCTGATATTCTTTTTTAGTGTCCCCCTTTTTCTTTTTTTAACTCTCAGTTCTCTTCTCTTTTTTTAACTCAACCATAAGAGACCCTAACTCTGTCCTAAATCCTCTCATTTATACCCCAGCACAGACCCCTCTACAGCCCTTGGAACACTTAAACAATTCAGGGAAAAGGGACTCCCATCATATTCCCTGTGACCCCCACTACCAAGTGTCTAATTCATTTTTAATTCACTTGAGTATGGGTGACTTGTTTTTAATTACTTTCCTTAACCCTTACCCATACCAATATGTCTTGTTCCCCAATTTTATTAAACAATACATTATTTTAGTACTTTCTGACAGTCCACTTAAACTAACACATTTCAAAAGTTTTTCAGTTCCCAAATTACCCCCTAAAAACCCTGTGATTTACTGAACTAACTTTCCTGCCTCACCCCTGTACCCCATCAACTATGACCAATTGATATAACAAGAAAACTAACCACTGATTAACCTAAACTAATCCTTAATTAATCACTAAAAACAAAATGAACTGAATCTTCTCCAAAACACATCAGCTATAACCAATTCAAACCTATCAGAATCAGTTAACAACTCAAGCTAGAAGCTCAGTTTAGACCAAATATCATCAGAATAAAACCAATGATTCAGGGCAGCATATACTGAACTACTAAGGTCAGATTGATTCTCACAGATACAGGGAATAAGCTAAATCATTCTAACCTAAACCAACATGAATGCACACTGTAATATACTGAACTTATATGCAACAAAATGATAGACAACGAAGAGAAAAGAACCAAACCTAACTTAAATGAGACAATTCGAACCAATAGTAACAGCAAACAATTATGAAAATAGCCACAGTTTATACAAGACTCACTGATACTGCCTAATCCGAATCGTTCAAATAAAACAAAGAAGAAACAGAATCCAAAGTAAACACAAAACGTTCGATCTAAACAAAAATAAGAAAGGGGTAGAAGATGAATTTACTGAATGAAACTAACAGAAAAAGAAAGAAGAATAAGAATTAGAATAAACTCGGAAGGAACAGGACTTACTCGTCAAATTTGAGCTCAGGACTCGAATTCTCAGAATTCCTCTAATTTTCGGTCCATTTTGACCTTATTCGTGTGTTCTTAGAAAAAACACACGAATAGAGTCCAAATAGACCCAATCCGCTGATGAGGACTCTATTTGCCTATTTTTGGATTTTTAGGGTTCGTTCTCAGATTTAAGATTCGAGAATCTAGGGTAACGTTCGAGGGAAACCGATGATGGTTTAGGGATGAGGGAAGTCTAGTGGTGGTATGGTGTTAATTTGGAGTCAAACAGACGACCTAGGGTTTGGGGTCGATTTCTTCGATCTAATATTCGAAGAGGTCGGTTAGGATTCGAGGTAAACTGTTAGTATGGTTGGAATGGGGAGGCCAAGGGGGTTCTAGGGTGTGAAGATGGAGGTATTTGGCCGCCGGCCGCCGCCGTAGGCGATTTCCAGCGGGCGGTCGACGGCGGTGTGAGGCGGAGGGTTATTTGGGGTCTCTGAGGCTTAGAGACGACGAGGCGGGTTTGGCTTGGGGGTATGTGGTGTGTGTTGGGAATATATAGTGGGGGGATTTAATCTTGGTTGTTTGATCAAACGAGATCAACGGCCTAGATCATTCACTTAAATGAAAACGGTGTCGTTTGGGTAAGTGGGGGGTCAGTTTGAACCGGGTAACGGGAACGGGTTATGGGATGGGTTAAGGGGTGCGTTTTGAGCCGTTGGATCATGATCAGTTGGACGGATGTGATTGATTAGCGACGAAACGACATCGTTTGGTATGGTCTCTTGGGCTTGACTGATTGGACCGGGTAGAAGGGGTGTTTGGATTGGGCCTGTGGAAAAATTGTTTGGGCCTGTGGAGAAATTAGCCTGGTCCGAGTTTTCTCTTTATTCTTTCATTTGTTTCTTTTTCTTTTTCTTTTTATTTCCTAATTTTAAAACAAAAAATCCTAGATTAAATTACAAAACTAAAATTAACTTAAATATTAATTAACTCTTAATAATAATTATCACACAAAATTAAACACCAATTAAAAATAAAATCACACAATTTGGATATTAAATGTTAAAAATGCAAAGTACATTATTTTTGTGATTTTTCATTTTCGTAAAATAAACTTAATTACTCCTAATAAATCCTAAATGCAAATGCGACATATTTTAGTATTTTCATTAATTAAAACAAATAAACATGCACAGACAAATGTAAAAAATACAAGAAAAATAACACAAAATTCACGACAATCGCAAACAAACAAAAACTATTTTATTTTGCATTTTTTGGGAGTAATTCTCATATAGGGCAAAAATCACGTGCACACAGTTGCCCCTCTTTGCCCGGAAACACGAAGAGTTTTCATGCAAAGATAAAGTGAGCGAACGATTTTTGCCCGTTTGAGTACTCTATGTGAAGCATTTTTTGAAAGATTTGACCTAACCTTTGCTTCAAAGGTTTCCTACATATCCCTGGCTAAACCGGAATTAGGTCAATGTAGTTCGGGAAGTTTTGGTAGCTGGGGACTACCATGGAACTGTGGTTTTGCTGTTACTGATGTTGCTGCTGCTGCTACTGCTTACCGACCTTCGTATGCTAAAAAGAAAATAAGAAGCTAGACTAAACTAGTCTATGAATTACAAGATCCTATCTAAGATCTTCAACTTGCTCTTACTGCGTCTCTTGTTGCCTCAGATGTTTCTTTATTTCTGACTTGCCTTGTATTCTCTCTTGATCGCCGAACTCAAACTGCTTATTTCCTTCTCGTGAGCTTCGAATCATTTCTTCTTCAAAGTTTGAACTGCCTTCTTCCGAACACTATTGCCTTCCTTCTGATTTCTGAATTTGAATTTATGCTGAGGGTTTCTGTTGTAACCTTCCGCTCTCCCGGCAGGTTACTGACTTCAAGACTTGAAATGTAAAGACTGAAATGTATTCCTCTGTTATACGGGCGGGCTCCCGACCTCAACCAACAACTTTGAAAATAAAACGGCATTCCTCTCTTCAGGCGGGCTCCTGACCTCAACAACAACTTTGGAAAATAAAATGCCATTCCTCTCTTTAGGCGGGCTCCTGACTTCAACAACAACTTAGAAAGTAAATCGCCATTCCTCTCTTCAGGCGGGCTCCTCACTTCAACAACAACTTGGAAAATAAAACATCATTCCTCTCTTCAGGCGGGATACTGACTTCAACAACAACTTAGAAAATAAATCGTCATTCCTCTCTTTAGGCGGGATCCTGACTTCAACAACAACTTGGAAAATAAATCGCCATTCTTCTCTTCCGGCGGGCTCCTGACTTCAACAACAACTTGGAAAATAAAACGTCATTCCTCTCTTCCGGCGGGCTCTTGACTTCAACAACAACTTGGAAAATAAAACGTCATTCCTCTCTTCAGACGGGCTCCTGACTTCAACAAACACTTAGAAAATAAATCGGCATTCCTCTCTTCAGGCGGGCTCCTAACTTCAACAACAACTTAGAAAATAAAATGCCATTCCTCTCTTCAGGCAGGCTCCTGACTTCAACAACAACTTTGGAAAATAAAACGTCATTCCTCTCTTCAGGCGGGCTCCTGACTTCAACATCGACTTTAGAAAATAAAAAGTCATTCCTCTCTTCAAGCAGGCTCCTAACTTCAACAACAACTTTAGAAAATAAAACGCCATTCCTCTCTTCAGGCGGGCTCCTGACTTCAACAACAATTTTGGAAAATAAAATGACATTCCTCTCTTCAGGTGGGCTCCTGACTTAAGCAGCAATATAGAAAATAAATCGTCATTCCTCTCTTCAGGCGGGCTCCTGACTTCAACAGCAACTTAGAAAATAAATCGCCATTCCTCTCTTCAGGCGGGCTCCTGACTTCAACAACAATTTTGGAAAATAAAATGACATCCCTCTCTTCAGGTGGGCTCCTGACTTAAGCAGCAATATAGAAAATAAATCGTCATTCCTCTCTTCAGGCGGGCTCCTGACTTCAACAGCAACTTAGAAAATAAATCGCCATTCCTCTCTTCAGGCGAGCTCCTGACTTCAACAACAACTTTGGAAAATAAAATGACATTCCTCTCTTTAGGCGGGCTCCTGACATCAACAACAACTTTGGAAAATAAAACGTCATTCCTCTCTTCAGGCGGGCTCCTGACTTCAACAACAACTTTGGAAAATAAAACGTCATTCCTCTCTTCAGGCGAGCTCCTGACTTCAACAACAACTTGGAAAATAAATCGCCATTCTTCTCTTCCGGCGGGCTCCTGACTTCAACAAAATCTTGGAAAATAAAATGCCATTCCTCTCTTCTGGCGGGCTCCTGACTTCAACAACAACTTGGAAAATAAAACACCATTCCTCTCTTCTGGCGGGCTCCTGACTTCAACAACAACTTGGAAAATAAAACACCATTCCTCTCTTCAGGCGGGCTCCTGACTTCAATAACAACTTTGGAAAATAAAACACCAATCCTCTCTTCAGGCGGGCTCCTGACTTCAACAACAAATTTGGAAAATAAAACGTCATTCCTCTCTTCCGGCGGGCTCCTGACTTCAACAACAACTTGGAAAATAAAACACCATTCCTCTCTTCAGGCGGGCTCCTGACTTCAACAACAACTTTGGAAAATAAAACGACATTCCTCTCTTTAGGCGGGCTCCTGACTTCAACAACAACTTTAGAAAATAAAAAGCCATTCCTCTCTTCAGGCGGGCTCCTAACTTCAACATAAACTTTAGAAAATAAAATGTCATTCCTCTCTTCAGGCGGGCTCCTGACTTCAACAACAACTTTGGAAAATAAAATGCCATTCCTCTCTTCAGGCGGGCTCCTGACTTTAACAGAAACTTAGAAAATAAACCGCCATTCCTCTCTTCAGGCGGGCTCCTGACTTCAACAATACCTTTGGAAAATAAAACGCCATTCCTCTCTTCAGGCGGGCTCCTGACTTTAACAACAACTTTGGAAAATAAAACGGCATTCCTCTCTTCAGGCAGGCTCCTGACTTCAACAACAACTTTGGAAAATAAAACGTCATTCCTCTCTTCAGGCGGGCTCCTAACTTCATCCAACAACTTTGAAAATAACACGCCATTCCTCTCTTCAGGCGGGCTCCTGACTTCAACAACAACTTAGAAAATAAATCGTCATTCCTCTCTTCAGGTGGGCTCCTGACTTCAAAAACAACTGAGAAAATAAAACGCCATTCCTCTCTTCCGGCTGGCTCTTGACATCAACAACAACATGGAAAATAAAACGTCATTCCTCTCTTCAGGCGGGCTTCTGACTTCAACAACAACTTAGAAAATAAATCGTCATTCCTCTCTTCAGGCGGGCTCCTAACTTCAACAAAAACTTAGAAAATAAAACGTCATTCCTCTCTTCAGGTGGGCTCCTAACTTCAACAACAACTTTGGAAAATAAAATGCCATTCCTCTCTTCAGGCGGGCTCGTAACTTCAACAACAACTTTGGAAAATAAAATGCCATTCCTCTTTTCAGGCGGGCTCCTGACTTCAACAACAACTTTAGAAAATAAAACGTCATTCCTCTCTTCAGGCGGACTCCTGACTTCAACAACAACTTTGGAAAATAAAATGCCATTCCTCTCTTCAGGCAGGCTCCCGACTTTAACAGCAACTTTGAAAAATAAATCGTCATTCCTCTCTTCAGGCGGGCTCCCGACTTCAACAACAACTTTGGAAAATAAAATGCCATTCCTCTCTTCAGGCGGGCTCCCGACTTTAACAATAACTTTGGAAAATAAAACGCCATTCCTCTCTTCAGGCGGGTCCCTGACTTCAACAACAACTTTGGAAAATAAAACGTCATTCCTCTCTTCAGGCGGGCTCCCGACTTCAACAACAACTTTGGAAAATAAAATGTCATTCCTCTCTTCCGGTGGGCTCCTGACTTCAACAACAACTTGGAAAATAAATCGCCATTCCTCTCTTCCGGTGGGCGCCTGACTTCAACAACATCTTGGAAAATAAAACACCATTCCTCTCTTCAGGCGGGCTCCTGACTTCAACAAAAACTTTGGAAAAAAAATGCCATTCCACTCTTCAGGCGGGCTCCTGACTTCAACAACAACTTTAGAAAATAAAACGCCATTCCTCTCTTCAGGCGGGCTCCTGACTTCAACATAAACATTAGAAAATAAAACGCCATTCTTCTCTTCAGGCGGGCTCCTGACTTCAACAACAACTTTGGAAAATAAAACGCCATTCCTCTCTTCCGGCGGGCTCCTGACTTCAACAACAACTTGGAAAATAAATCGCCATTCTTCTCTTCCGGCGGGCTCCTGACTTCAACAACATCTTTGAAAATAAAACGCCATTCCTCTCTTCCGGCGAGCTCTTGACTTCAACAACAACTTGGAAAATAAAACACCATTCCTCTCTTCAGGCGGGCTCCTGACTTCAACAAAAACTTTGGAAAAAAAATGCCATTCCTCTCTTCAGGCGGGCTCCTGACTTCAACAACAACTTTAGAAAATAAAACGTCATTCCTCTCTTCAGGCGGGCTCCTAACTTCAACATAAACTTTAGAAAATAAAAGGCCATTCCTCTCTTCAGGCGGGCTCCTGACTTTAACAACAACTTTGGAAAATAAAATGTCATTCCTCTCTTCAGGCGGGCTCCTGACTTTAACAACAACTTTGGAAAATAAAATGCCATTCCTCTCTTCAGGCGGGCTCCTGACTTCAACAATAACTTAGAATATAAATCGCCATTCCTCTCTTCAGGCGGGCTCCGAACTTCAACATAAACTTAGAAAATAAAACGCCATTCCTCTCTTCAGGCAGGATCCTGACTTCAACAACAACTTTGGAAAATAAAACGCCATTCCTCTCTTCAGGCGGGCTCCTCACTTCAACAACAACTTTAGAAAATAAAACGACATTCCTCTCTTCAGGCGGGCTCCTGACTTCAACAACAACTTTGGAAAATAAAACGCCATTCCTCTCTTCAGGTGGGTCCTGACTTTAACAACAACTTTGGAAAATAAAACGTCATTCCTCTCTTCAGGCGGGCTCCTGACTTCAACAACAACTTGGAAAATAAATCGACATTCCTCTCTTCCGGCGGGATCCTGACTTCAACAACAACTTTGGAAAATAAAACGACATTCCTCTCTTCAGGCGGGCTCCTGACTTCAACAATAACTTTGGAAAATAAAACGTCATTCCTCTCTTCAGGCGGGCTCCTGACTTCAACAACAACTTAGAAACTAAATCGCCATTCCTCTCTTCAGGCAGCTCCTAACTTCAACAAAAACTTAGAAAATAAAATGCCATTCCTCTCTTCGGGCGGGCTCCTAACTTCAACAACAACTTCGGAAAATAAAACGCCATTCCTCTCTTCAGGTGGGCTCCTGACTTCAACAACAAATTTAGAAAATAAACGCCATTCCTCTCTTCAGGCGGGCTCCTAACTTCAACAAAAACTTTAGAAAATAAAACGCCATTCCTCTCTTTAGGCGGGCTCCTGACTTCAACAACAACTTTGGAAAATAAAATGCCATTCCTCTCTTCAGGCAGGCTCCTGACTTTAACAGCAACTTAGAAAATAAATCGTCATTCCTCTCTTCAGGCGGGCTCCTGTCTTCAACAACAACTTTGGAAAATAAAATGCCATTCCTCTCTTCAGGCGGGATCCTGACTTCAACAACAACTTTGGAAAATAAAACGCCATTCCTCTCTTCAGGCGGGCTCCTGACTTCAACAACAACTTTTTAAAATAAAACGTCATTCCTCTCTTCAGGCGAGCTCCAGACTTCAACAACAACTTTGGAAAATAAAACGGCATTCCTCTCTTCTAGCGGGCTCCTGACTTCAATAACAACTTGGAAAATAAATCGCCATTCTTCTCTTCCGGAGGGCTCCTGACTTCAACAACATCTTGGTAATAAAACACCATTCCTCTCTTCCGACGGGCTCCTGACTTCAACAACAACTTGGAAAATAAAACACCATTCCTCTCTTCAGGCGGGCTCCTAACTTCAACAAAAACTTAGAAAATAAATCGACATTCCTCTCTTCGGGCGGGCTCCTGACTTCAACAACAACTTGGCAATTAAAATGCCATTCCTCTCTTCAGGAGGGCTCCTGACTTCAACAACAACTTGGAAGATAAATCGCCATTTTTCTCTTCCGGCGGGCTCCAGACTTCAACAACATCTTGGAAAATAAAACGCCATTCATCTCTTCAGGCTGGCTCTTGACTTCAACAATCACTTAGAAAATAAATCGACATTCCTATCTTCAGGCGGGCTCCTAACTTCAGCAGCAACTTAAAAAATAAAATGCCATTCCTCTCTTCAGGCAGGCTCCTGAATTCAACAGCAACTTTGGAAAATAAAACGCCATTCCACTCTTCAGGCGGGCTCCTGACTTCAACAATAACATTAGAAAATAAAACGTCATTCCTCTCTTCAGGAGGGCTCCTAACTTCAACAACAACTTAGAAAATAAAACGCCATTCCTCTCTTCAGGCAGGCTTCTGACATCAACAGCAACTTTGGAAAATAAAACGTCATTCCTCTCTTCAGGCGGGCTCCTGACTGCAACAACAACTTTAGAAAATAAAACGTCATTCCTCTCTTCAGGCGGGCTCCTAACTTCAACAACAACTTTAGAAAATAAAACGCCATTCCTCTCTTCAGGCGGGCTCCTGACTTCAACAACAACTTTGGAAAATAAAATGACATTCCTCTCTTCAGGCGGACTCCTGACTTCAACAACAACTTTGGAAAATAAAATGACATTCCTCTGTTCAGGCGGGCTCCTGACTTCAACAGCAACTTAGAAAATAAATCGCCATTCCTCTCTTCAGGCGGGCTCCTGACTTCAACAACAACTTTGGAAAATAAAATGCCATTTCTCTCTTCAGGCGAGCTCCTGACTTCAACAACAACTTCGGAAAATAAAATGCCATTCCTCTCTTCAGGCGGGCTACTGACTTTAACAGCAACTTAGAAAATAAATCGCCATTCCTCTCTTCAGGTGGGCTCCTGACTTCAACAATACCTTTGGAAAATAAAATGCCATTCCTCTCTTCAGGTGGGCTCCTGACTTCAACAACAACTTTGGAAAATAAAACGCCATTCCTCTCTTCAGGCGGGCTCCTGACTTCAACAACAACTTTAGAAAATAAAATATTATTCCTCTCTTCAGGCGGGCTCCTAACTTCAACAACAACTTTGGAAAATAAAACGTCATTCCTCTCTTCAGACGGGCACCTAACTTCAACCAACAACTTTGAAAATAACATGTCATTCCTCTCTTCAGGCGGGCTTCTGACTTCAACAACAAATTAGAAAATAAATCGTCATTCCTCTCTTCAGGTGGGCTCGTGACTTCAACAACAACTTAGAAAATAAAACGCCATTCCTCTCTTCCGGCTGGCTCTTGACTTCAACAACAACGTGGAAAATAAAACGTCATTCCTCTCTTCAGGCGGGCTCCTGACTTCAACAACAACTTAGAAAATAAATCGCCATCCCTCTCTTCAGGCGAGCTCCTAATTTCAACAAAAACTTAGAAAATAAAACGCCATTCCTCTCTTCAGGCGGGCTCCTAACTTCAACAACAACTTTGGAAAATAAAACGCCATTCCTCTCTTCAGGCGGGCTCCTGACTTCAACAACAACTTAGAAAATAAATCGTCATTCCTCTCTTCAGGTGGGCTCCTGACTTCAACAACAACTTGGAAAATAAAACGTCATTCCTCTCTTCCGGCTGGCTCCTGACTTCAACAACAACTTAGAAAATAAATCGCCATTCCTCTCTTCAGGCGGGCTCCTAACTTCAACAAAAACTTAGAAAATAAAACGCCATTCCTCTCTTCAGGCGGGCTCCTAACTTCAATAACAACTTTGGAAAATAAAACGTCATTCCTCTCTTCAGGCGGGCTCCTGACTTCAACAATAACTTTAGAAAATAAAATGACATTCCTCTCTTCAGGCGGGCTCCTAACTTCAACAACAACTTTGGAAAATAAAACGTCATTCCTCTCTTCAGGTGGGCTCCTGACTTCAATAACAACTTTGTAAAATAAAATACCATTCCTCTCTTTAGGCGGGCTCCTGACTTTAACAGCAACTTAAAAAATAAATCGCCATTCCTCTCTTCAGGCGGGCTCTTGACTTCAACAACAACTTGGAAAATAAAATACCATTCCTCTCTTCAGGCGGGCTCCTGACTTCAACAACAACTTTTCAAACAAAACGCCATTCCTCTCTTCAGGCGGGCTCCTGACTTCAACAACAACTTGGAATATAAATCGTCATTTTTCTCTTCCGGCGGGTTCCTGACTTCAAAAATATCTTGGAAAATAAAACACCATTCATCTCTTCAGGCTGGCTCCTGACTTCAACAATAACTTAGAAAGTAAATCGCCATTCCTCTCTTCAGGCGGGCTCCTGACTTCAACAACAACTTTGGAAAATAAAACGTCATTCGTCTCTTCAGGCGGGCTCCTAACTTCAACAACAACTTTAGAAAATAAAACGCCATTCCTCTCTTCAGGCGGGCTCCTGACTTCAACAACAACTTTGGAAAATAAAATTGCATTCCTCTCTTCAGGCGGGCTCCTGACTTCAACAGCAACTTAGAAAATAAATCGCCATTCCTCTCTTCAGGCGGGCTCCTGACTTCAACAGCAACTTAGAAAATAAATCGCCATTCCTCTCTTCAGGCGGGCTCCTGACTTCAACAGCAACTTAGAAAATAAATCGCCATTCCTCTCTTCAGGCGGGCTCCTGACTTCAACAGCAACTTAGAAAATAAATCGCCATTCCTCTCTTCAGGCGGGCTCCTGACTTCAACAGCAACTTAGAAAATAAATCGCCATTCCTCTCTTCAGGCGGGCTCCTGACTTCAACAGCAACTTAGAAAATAAATCGCCATTCCTCTCTTCAGGCGGGCTCCTGACTTCAACAGCAACTTAGAAAATAAATCGCCATTCCTCTCTTCAGGCGGGCTCCTGACTTCAACAGCAACTTAGAAAATAAATCGCCATTCCTCTCTTCAGGCGGGCTCCTGACTTCAACAGCAACTTAGAAAATAAATCGCCATTCCTCTCTTCAGGCGGGCTCCTGACTTCAACAGCAACTTAGAAAATAAATCGCCATTCCTCTCTTCAGGCGGGCTCCTGACTTCAACAGCAACTTAGAAAATAAATCGCCATTCCTCTCTTCAGGCGGGCTCCTGACTTCAACAGCAACTTAGAAAATAAATCGCCATTCCTCTCTTCAGGCGGGCTCCTGACTTCAACAGCAACTTAGAAAATAAATCGCCATTCCTCTCTTCAGGCGGGCTCCTGACTTCAACAGCAACTTAGAAAATAAATCGCCATTCCTCTCTTCAGGCGGGCTCCTGACTTCAACAGCAACTTAGAAAATAAATCGCCATTCCTCTCTTCAGGCGGGCTCCTGACTTCAACAGCAACTTAGAAAATAAATCGCCATTCCTCTCTTCAGGCGGGCTCCTGACTTCAACAGCAACTTAGAAAATAAATCGCCATTCCTCTCTTCAGGCGGGCTCCTGACTTCAACAGCAACTTAGAAAATAAATCGCCATTCCTCTCTTCAGGCGGGCTCCTGACTTCAACAGCAACTTAGAAAATAAATCGCCATTCCTCTCTTCAGGCGGGCTCCTGACTTCAACAGCAACTTAGAAAATAAATCGCCATTCCTCTCTTCAGGCGGGCTCCTGACTTCAACAGCAACTTAGAAAATAAATCGCCATTCCTCTCTTCAGGCGGGCTCCTGACTTCAACAGCAACTTAGAAAATAAATCGCCATTCCTCTCTTCAGGCGGGCTCCTGACTTCAACAGCAACTTAGAAAATAAATCGCCATTCCTCTCTTCAGGCGGGCTCCTGACTTCAACAGCAACTTAGAAAATAAATCGCCATTCCTCTCTTCAGGCGGGCTCCTGACTTCAACAGCAACTTAGAAAATAAATCGCCATTCCTCTCTTCAGGCGGGCTCCTGACTTCAACAGCAACTTAGAAAATAAATCGCCATTCCTCTCTTCAGGCGGGCTCCTGACTTCAACAGCAACTTAGAAAATAAATCGCCATTCCTCTCTTCAGGCGGGCTCCTGACTTCAACAGCAACTTAGAAAATAAATCGCCATTCCTCTCTTCAGGCGGGCTCCTGACTTCAACAGCAACTTAGAAAATAAATCGCCATTCCTCTCTTCAGGCGGGCTCCTGACTTCAACAGCAACTTAGAAAATAAATCGCCATTCCTCTCTTCAGGCGGGCTCCTGACTTCAACAGCAACTTAGAAAATAAATCGCCATTCCTCTCTTCAGGCGGGCTCCTGACTTCAACAGCAACTTAGAAAATAAATCGCCATTCCTCTCTTCAGGCGGGCTCCTGACTTCAACAGCAACTTAGAAAATAAATCGCCATTCCTCTCTTCAGGCGGGCTCCTGACTTCAACAGCAACTTAGAAAATAAATCGCCATTCCTCTCTTCAGGCGGGCTCCTGACTTCAACAGCAACTTAGAAAATAAATCGCCATTCCTCTCTTCAGGCGGGCTCCTGACTTCAACAGCAACTTAGAAAATAAATCGCCATTCCTCTCTTCAGGCGGGCTCCTGACTTCAACAGCAACTTAGAAAATAAATCGCCATTCCTCTCTTCAGGCGGGCTCCTGACTTCAACAGCAACTTAGAAAATAAATCGCCATTCCTCTCTTCAGGCGGGCTCCTGACTTCAACAGCAACTTAGAAAATAAATCGCCATTCCTCTCTTCAGGCGGGCTCCTGACTTCAACAGCAACTTAGAAAATAAATCGCCATTCCTCTCTTCAGGCGGGCTCCTGACTTCAACAGCAACTTAGAAAATAAATCGCCATTCCTCTCTTCAGGCGGGCTCCTGACTTCAACAGCAACTTAGAAAATAAATCGCCATTCCTCTCTTCAGGCGGGCTCCTGACTTCAACAGCAACTTAGAAAATAAATCGCCATTCCTCTCTTCAGGCGGGCTCCTGACTTCAACAGCAACTTAGAAAATAAATCGCCATTCCTCTCTTCAGGCGGGCTCCTGACTTCAACAGCAACTTAGAAAATAAATCGCCATTCCTCTCTTCAGGCGGGCTCCTGACTTCAACAGCAACTTAGAAAATAAATCGCCATTCCTCTCTTCAGGCGGGCTCCTGACTTCAACAGCAACTTAGAAAATAAATCGCCATTCCTCTCTTCAGGCGGGCTCCTGACTTCAACAGCAACTTAGAAAATAAATCGCCATTCCTCTCTTCAGGCGGGCTCCTGACTTCAACAGCAACTTAGAAAATAAATCGCCATTCCTCTCTTCAGGCGGGCTCCTGACTTCAACAGCAACTTAGAAAATAAATCGCCATTCCTCTCTTCAGGCGGGCTCCTGACTTCAACAGCAACTTAGAAAATAAATCGCCATTCCTCTCTTCAGGCGGGCTCCTGACTTCAACAGCAACTTAGAAAATAAATCGCCATTCCTCTCTTCAGGCGGGCTCCTGACTTCAACAGCAACTTAGAAAATAAATCGCCATTCCTCTCTTCAGGCGGGCTCCTGACTTCAACAGCAACTTAGAAAATAAATCGCCATTCCTCTCTTCAGGCGGGCTCCTGACTTCAACAGCAACTTAGAAAATAAATCGCCATTCCTCTCTTCAGGCGGGCTCCTGACTTCAACAGCAACTTAGAAAATAAATCGCCATTCCTCTCTTCAGGCGGGCTCCTGACTTCAACAGCAACTTAGAAAATAAATCGCCATTCCTCTCTTCAGGCGGGCTCCTGACTTCAACAGCAACTTAGAAAATAAATCGCCATTCCTCTCTTCAGGCGGGCTCCTGACTTCAACAGCAACTTAGAAAATAAATCGCCATTCCTCTCTTCAGGCGGGCTCCTGACTTCAACAGCAACTTAGAAAATAAATCGCCATTCCTCTCTTCAGGCGGGCTCCTGACTTCAACAGCAACTTAGAAAATAAATCGCCATTCCTCTCTTCAGGCGGGCTCCTGACTTCAACAACGACTTTGGAAAATAAATGCCATTCCTCTCTTTAGGCGAGCTCCTGACTTCAACAACAACTTTGGAAAATAAAACACCATTCCTATCTTCAGGCGGGCTCCTGACTTCAACAACAACTTTGGAAAATAAAACGTCATTCCTCTCTTCAGGCGGGCTCCTAACTTCAACAACAACTTTGAAAAATAAAACGTCATTCCTCTCTTCAGGAAGGCTCCTGACTTCAACAACAACTTGGAAAATAAATCGCCATTCTTCTCTTCCGACGGGCTCCTAACTTCAACAACATCTTGGAAAATAAAATGCCATTCCTCTCTTCCGGCGGTCTCCTGACTTCAACAACAACTTTTTAAATAAAACACCATTCCTCTCTTCAGGCGGACTCCTGACTTCAACAACAACTTAGAAAATAAATTGCCATTCCTCTTTTCAGGCAGGCTCCTGACTTCAACAACAACTTAGGAAATAAAACGCCATTCCTCTCTTCAAGCGGGCTCCTGACTTCAACAACAACTTTGGAAAATAAAATGCCATTCCTCTTTTCAGGCGGGCTCCTAACTTCAACCACAACTTTAGAAAATAAAACGTCATTCCTCTCTTCAGGCGGGCTCCTGACTTCAACACCAACTTTAGAAAATAAAACGTCATTCCTCTCTTCAGGCAGGCTCCTTACTTCAACAACAACTTTAGAAAATAAAACGCCATTCCACTCTTCAGGCGGGCTCCTGACTTCAACAACAACTTTGAAAAATAAAATGACATTCCTCTCTTCAGGAGGGCTCCTGACTTCAACAGCAACTTAGAAAATAAATCGCCATTCCTCTCTTCAGGCGAGCTCCTGACTTCAACAACAACTTTGGAAAATAAATGCCATTCCTCTCTTTAGGCGAGCTCCTGACTTCAACAACAACTTTGGAAAATAAAACACCATTCCTATCTTCAATCGGGCTCCTGACTTCAACAACAATTTTGGAAAATAAAACGTCATTACTCTCTTCAGGCGGGCTCCTAACTTCAACAACAACTTTGGAAAATAAAACGTCATTCCTCTCTTCAGGAAGGCTCCTGACTTCAAAGACAACTTGGAAAATAAATCGCCATTCTTCTCTTCCGGCGGGCTCCTAACTTCAACAACATCTTGGAAAATAAAATGCCATTCCTCTCTTCCGGCGGTCTCCTGACTTCAATAACAACTTGGAAAATAAAACACCATTCCTCTCTTCAGGCGGGCTCCTGACTTCAACAACAACTTAGAAAATAAATCGCCATTCCTCTCTTCAGGCGGGCTCCTGACTTCAACCACAACTTTAGAAAATAAAACGCCATTCCTCTCTTCCGGCGGGCTCCTTACTTCAACAACATCTTTGGAAAATAAAACGTCATTCCTCTCTTCAGGCAGGCTCCTGACTTCAACCAACAACTTTGAAAATAACACGCCATTCCTCTCTTCGGGCCGGCTCCTTACTTCAACAACAACTTAGAAAATAAATCGCCATTCCTCTCTTCAGGTGGGCTCCTGACTTCAACAACAACTTAGAAAATAAAACGTCATTCCTCTTTTAAGGCGGGCTCTTGACTTCAACAACAACTTAGAAAATAAATCGCCATTCCTCTCTTCAGGCGGGCTCCTGACTTCAACAATAAATTAGAAAATAAAAACCCATTCCTATTTTCAGGCGGGCTCCTGACTTCAACAATAACTTCGGAAAATAAAATGCCATTCCTCTCTTCAGGCGGGCTCCTAACTTCAACAACAACTTTAGAAAATAAAACGCCATTCCTCTCTTCAGGCGGGCTCCTGACTTCAACAACAACTTTGGAAAATAAAACGACATTCATCTCTTCAGGCGAGCTCCTGACTTCAACAACAACTTTGGAAAATAAAACGACATTCCTCTCTTCAGGCGGGCTCCTAACTTCAACAACAACTTTGGAAAATAAAACGTCATTCCTCTCTTCAGGCGGCCTCCTAACTTCAACAACAACTTTGGAAAATAAAACGTCATTTCTCTCTTCAGGAAGGCTCCTGACTTCAACAACAACTTGGAAAATAAATCGCCATTCTTCTCTTCCGGCGGGCTCCTGACTTCAACAACATCTTCGAAAATAAAATGTCATTCCTCTCTTCCGGCGGTCTCCTGACTTCAACAACAACTTGGAAAATAAAACTCCATTCCTCAATTCAGGCGGGCTCCTGACTTCAACAACAACTTAGAAAATAAATCGCTATTCCTCTCTTCAGGCAGGCTCCTGACTTCAACAACAACTTAGGAAATAAAACGTCATTCCTCTCTTCAGGCGGGCTCCTGGCTTTAACAACAACTTTGGAAAATAAAACGCCATTCCTCTTTTCAAGCGGGCTACTAACTTCAACCACAACTTTAGAAAATAAAATTCCATTCCTCTCTTCAGGCGGGCTCCTGACTTCAACAACAACTTTAGAAAATAAAACGCCATTCCTCTCTTCAGGCGGGCTCCTGACTTTAACAACAACTTTGGAAAATAAAACGTCATTTCTCTCTTCAAGCGGGCTCCTGACTTTAACCGAAAACTTAGAAAATAAATCGCCATTCCTCTCTTCAGGCGAGCTCCTAACTTCAACAAAAACTTAGAAAATAAAACGTCATTCCTCTCTTCAGGCTGGCTCCTAACTTCAACAACAACTTTGGAAAATAAAACGCCATTCCTCTCTTCAGGCGGGCTCCTGACTTCAACAACAACGTAGAAAAGAAATCGTCATTCCTCTCTTCAGGTGGGCTCCTGACTTCAACAACAATTTAGAAAATAAAACGCCATTCCTCTCTTACGGATGGCTCTTGACTTCAACAACAACGTGGAAAATAAAACGTCATTCCTCTCTTCAGGCGGGCTCCTGACTTCAACAACAACTTAGAAAATAAATCGCCATCCCTCTGTTCATGCAGGCTCCTAACTTCAACAAAAACTTAGAAAATAAAATGCCATTCCTCTCTTCGGGCGGGCTCCTAACTTCAACAACAACTTTGGAAAATAACATGCCATTCCTCTCTTCAGGCGGGCTTCTGACTTCAACAACAAATTAGAAAATAAATCGTCATTCCTCTCTTCAGGTGGGCTCCTGACTTCAACAACAACTTAGAAAATAAAACGCCATTCCTCTCTTCTGGCTGGCTCTTGACTTCAACAACAACTTGGAAAATAAAACGTCATTCCTCTCTTCAGGCGGGCTCCTGACTTCAACAACAATTTAGAAAATAAATCGCCATTCCTCTCTTAAGGCGGGCTCCTAACTTCAACAAAAATTTAGAAAATAAAATGCCATTGCTCTCTTCAGGCGGGCTCCTAACTTCAACAACAACGTTGGAAAATAAATCGCCATTCCTCTCTTCAAGCGGGGTCCTGACTTCAACAACAACTTTAGAAAATAAAACGCCATTCCTCTCTGCAGGCGGGCTCCTAACTTCAACAACAACTTTAAAAATAAAACGCCATTCCTCTCTTCAGGTGGGCTCCTCACTTCAACAACAACTTTGGAAAAGAAAATGCCATTCCTCTCTTCAGGCGGGCTCCTGACTTTAACAGCAACTTAGAAAATAAATCGTCATTCCTCTCTTCAGGCGGGCTCCTGTCTTCAACAACAGCTATGGAAAATAAAATGCCATTCCTCTCTTCAGGCGGGCTCCTGACTTCAACAACAACTTTTTAAAATAAAACGTCATTCCTCTCTTCAGGCGGGCTCCTGACTTCAACAACAACTTTGGAAAATAAAACGTCATTCCTCTCTTCCGGCGGGCTCCTGACTTCAACAACAACTTGGAAAATAAATCGCCATTCTTCTCTTCCGGCGGACTCCTGACTTCAATAACATCTTGGAAAATAAAACGCCATTCCTTCCTTCCGGCGGTCTCCTTACTTCAACAACAACTTGGAAAATAAAACAACATTCCTCTCTTCAGGCGGGCTCCTTACTTTAACAAAAACTTAGAAAATAAATCGCCATTCCTCTCTTCAGGAGGGCTCCTGACTTCAACAACAACTTTTCAAACAAAACGCTATTCCTCTCTTCAGGCGGGCTCCAGACTTCAACAACAACTTGGAAGATAAATCGCCATTTTTCTCTTCCGGCGGGCTCCTAACTTCAACAACATCTTGGAAAATAAAACGCCATTCATCTCTTCAGGCTGGCTCCTGACTTCAACAATAACTTAGAAAGTAAATCGCCATTCCTCTCTTCAGGCGGGCTCCTAACTTCAACAGCAACTTAGAAAATAAAATGTTATTCCTCTCTTCAGGCAGGTTCCTGACTTCAACAGCAACTTTGGAAAATAAAACGCCATTCCTCTCTTCAGGCGGGCTTCTGACTTCAACACCAACTTTAGAAAATAAAACGTCATTCCTCTCTTCAGGCAGGCTCCTAACTTCAACAACAACTTTTGAAAATAAAACGCCATTCCTCTCTTCAGGCGGGCTCCTGACTTCAACAACAACTTTGAAAAATAAAATGACATTCCTCTCTTCAGGCGGGCTCCTGACTTCAACAGCAACTTAGAAAATAAATCGCCATTCCTCTCTTCAGGCGGGCTCCTGACTACAACAACATCTTGGAAAATAAAATGCCATTCGTCTCTCCCGGGGGGCTCCTGACTTCAACCAACAACTTTGAAAATACCACGCGATTCCTCTCTTCAGGCGGGCTCCTGACTACAACAACATCTTGGAAAATAAAATGCCATTCGTCTCTCCCGGGGGGCTCCTGACTTCAACCAACAACTTTGAAAATACCACGCGATTCCTCTCTTCAGGCGGGCTCCTGACTACAACAACATCTTGGAAAATAAAATGCCATTCGTCTCTCCCGGGGGGCTCCTGACTTCAACCAACAACTTTGAAAATACCACGCGATTCCTCTCTTCAGGCGGGCTCCTGACTACAACAACATCTTGGAAAATAAAATGCCATTCGTCTCTCCCGGGGGGCTCCTGACTTCAACCAACAACTTTGAAAATACCACGCGATTCCTCTCTTCAGGCGGGCTCCTGACTACAACAACATCTTGGAAAATAAAATGCCATTCGTCTCTCCCGGGGGGCTCCTGACTTCAACCAACAACTTTGAAAATACCACGCGATTCCTCTCTTCAGGCGGGCTCCTGACTACAACAACATCTTGGAAAATAAAATGCCATTCGTCTCTCCCGGGGGGCTCCTGACTTCAACCAACAACTTTGAAAATACCACGCGATTCCTCTCTTCAGGCGGGCTCCTTACTTTAACAGCAACTTAGAAAATAAATCGTCATTCCTCTCTTCAGGCGGGCTCCTGACTTCAACAACAACTTTTGAAAATAAAATGCCATTCCTCTCTTCAGGCGGGCTCCTGACTTCAACAACAAATTTGGAAAATAAAACGCCATTCCTCTCTTCAGGCGGGCTCCTGACTTCAACCAACAACTTTGAAAATACCACGCCATTCCTCTCTTCAGGCGGGCTCCTGACTTCAACAACAACTTTGGAAAATGAAACGTCATTCCTCTCTTTCGGCGGGCTCCTGACTACAACAACATCTTGGAAAATAAAATGCCATTCGTCTCTTCCGGGGGGCTCCTGACTTCAACAACAACTTGGAAAATAAAACACCATTCCTCTCTTCAGGCGGGCTTCTGACTTTAACAAAAACTTAGAAAATAAATCGCCATTCCTCTCTTCAGGCGGGCTCCTGACTTCAACAACAACTTTTCAAATAAAACGCCATTCCTCTCTTCAGGCGGGTTCCTGACTTCAACAACAACTTGGAAGATAAATCGCCATTTTTCTCTTTCGGCGGGCTCCTGAATTCAGCAACATCTTGGAAAATTAAACGCCATTCATCTCTTCAGGCTGGCTCCTGACTTCAACAATAACTTAGAAAATAAATCGTCATTCCTCTCTTCAGGCAGGCTCCTAACTTCAACAACAACTTAGAAAATAAAACGCCATTCCTCTCTTACGGCAGGCTCCTGACTTCAACAGCAACTTTGGAAAATAAAACGCCATTCCTTTCTTCAGGCGGGCTCCTGACTTCAACAACAACTTTAGAAAATAAAATGTCATTCCTCTCTTCAGGCGGGCTCCTAACATCAACAACAACTTTAGAAAATAAAACGCCATTCCTCTCTTCAGGCGGGCTCCTGACTTCAATAGTAACTTAGAAAATAAATCGCCATTCCTCTCTTCAGGCGGGCTCCTGACTTCAACAACAACTTTGGAAAATAAAATGTCATTTCTCTCTTCAGGCGAGCTCCTGACTTCAACAACAACTTTGGAAAATAAAATGCCATTCCTCTCTTCAGACGGGCTCCTGACTTCAACTACAACTTTGGAAAATAAAACGTCATTCCTCTCTTCAGGCGGGCTCCTAACTTCAACAACAACTTTGGTAAATAAAATTTCATTCCTCTCTTCAGGAAGAATCCTAACTTCAACCACAACTTGGAAAATAAATCGTCATTCTTCTCTTCCGGTGGGCTCCTGAATTCAACAACATCTTGGAAAATAAAATGCCATTCCTCTCTTCCGGCGGGCTCCTGACTTCAACAACAACTTGGAAAATAAAACATCATTCCTCTCTTCAGGCGGGCTCCTGACTTCAACAACAACTTAGAAAATAAATCGCCATTCCTCTCTTCAGACCGGCTCATGACTTCAACAATAACTTTGAAAATAAAACGCCATTCCTATCTTCAGGCGGGCTCCTGACTTCAATAACAACTTTGGAAAATAAAATGTCATTCCTCTTTTCAGGCGGGCTCCTAACTTCAACCACAACTTTAGAAAATAAACACCATTCCTCTCTTCAGGCGGGCTCCTGACTTCAACAACAACTTTAGAAAATAAAATTTCATTCCTCTCTTCAGGCGGGCTCCTAACTTCAACAACAACTTTAGAAAATAAAACACCATTCCTCTCTTCAGTCGGGCTCCTGACTTCAACAACAACTTTGGAAAATAAAATGACATTCCTCTCTTCAGGCGGGCTCCTTACTTCAACAGCAACTTAGAAAATAAATCGCCATTCCTCTCTTCAGGCGTGCTCCTGACTTCAACAACAACATGGAAGATAAATCGCCATTCTTCTCTTCCGGCGGGCTCCTGACTACAACAACATCTTGGAAAATAAAATGCCATTTCTCTCTTCAGGCGGGCTCCTTACTTCAACAACAACTTGGAAAATAAAACACCATTCCTCTCTTCAGGCGGGCTCCTGACTTCAACAACAACTTAGAAAATAAATCGCCATTCCTCTCTTCATGTGGGCTCCTGACTTCAACAACAACTTAGAAAATAAAAAGCCATTCCTCTCTTCAAGCGGGCTCTTGACTTCAACAACAACTTTGGAAAATAAAACGCCATTCCTCTCTTCAGGCGGGCTCCTAACTTCAACATAAACATTAGAAAATAAAACGCCAATCCTCCCTTCAGGCGGGCTCCTGACTTTAACAACAACTTTGGAAAATAAAATGCCATTCCTCTCCTCAGGCGGGCTCCTGACTTTAACAGCAACATAGAAAATAAATCGCCATTCGTCTCTTCTGGCAGGCTCCTGACTTCAACAACAACTTTGGAAAATAAAAAGCCATTCCTCTCTTCAGACAGGCTCCCGACTTCAACAAAAACTTTGGAAAATAAAACGACATTCCTCTCTTCAGGCGGGCTCCTGACTTTAACAACAACTTTGGAAAATAAAACATAATTCCTCTCTTCAGGCGGGCTCCTGACTTCAACAACAACTTTAGAAAATAAAACATCATTCCTCTCTTCAGGCGGGCTCCTGACTTCAACAACAACTTGGAAGATAAATCTCCATTCTTCTCTTCCGGCGGGCTCTTGACTACAACAACATCTTGGAAAATAAAATGCCATTCCTCTCTTCCGGCGGGCTCCTTACTTCAACAACAACTTGGAAAATAAAACACCATTCCTCTCTTCAGGTGGGCTCTTGACTTCAACAACAACTTAGAAAATAAATCGTCATTCCTCTCTTTATGTGGGCTCCTGACTTCAACAACAACTTAGAAAATAAAAAGCCATTCCTCTCTCCAGGCGGGCTCCTGACTTCAACAACAACTTTGGAAAAGAAAACGCCATTCCTCTCTTCAGGCGGGCTCTTGACTTCAACAACAGCTTTGGAAAATAAAATGCCATTCCTCTCTTCAGGCGGGCTCCTAACTTCAACAACAACTTTAGAAAATAAACCGCCATTCCTCTCTTCAGGCGGGCTCTTGACTTCAACAACAGCTTTGGAAAATAAAATGCCATTCCTCTCTTCAGGCGGGCTCCTAACTTCAACAACAACTTTAGAAAATAAACCGCCATTCCTCTCTTCAGGCGGGCTCTTGACTTCAACAACAGCTTTGGAAAATAAAATGCCATTCCTCTCTTCAGGCGGGCTCCTAACTTCAACAACAACTTTAGAAAATAAACCGCCATTCCTCTCTTCAGGCGGGCTCTTGACTTCAACAACAGCTTTGGAAAATAAAATGCCATTCCTCTCTTCAGGCGGGCTCCTAACTTCAACAACAACTTTAGAAAATAAACCGCCATTCCTCTCTTCAGGCGGGCTCTTGACTTCAACAACAGCTTTGGAAAATAAAATGCCATTCCTCTCTTCAGGCGGGCTCCTAACTTCAACAACAACTTTAGAAAATAAACCGCCATTCCTCTCTTCAGGCGGGCTCTTGACTTCAACAACAGCTTTGGAAAATAAAATGCCATTCCTCTCTTCAGGCGGGCTCCTAACTTCAACAACAACTTTAGAAAATAAACCGCCATTCCTCTCTTCAGGCGGGCTCTTGACTTCAACAACAGCTTTGGAAAATAAAATGCCATTCCTCTCTTCAGGCGGGCTCCTGACTTCAACAACAACATTTTAAAATAAAATGCCATTCCTCTCTTCAGGCGGGCTCCTTACTTTAACAGCAACTTAGAAAATAAATCGTCATTCCTCTATTCAGGCGGGCTCCTGACTTCAACAACAACTTTGGAAAATAAAACGCCATTCATCTCATCAGGCGGGCTCCTGACTTCAACAACAACATTTTAAAATAAAATGCCATTCCTCTCTTCAGGCGGGCTCCTGACTTCAACAACAACTTTGGAAAATAAAACATCATTCCTCTCTTCCGGCGGGCTCCTAACTTCAACAACAACTTGGAAAATAAATCGCCATTCTTCTCTTCCGGTGGGCTCCTGACTACAACAACATCTTGGAAAATAAAATGCCATTCGTCTCTTCCGGGGGGCTCCTGACTTCAACAACAACTTGGAAAATAAAAAGCCATTCCTCTCTTCAGGCGGGCTCCTGACTTTAACAAAAACGTAGAAAATAAATAGCCATTCCTCTCTTCAGGCAGGCTCCTGACTTCAACAACAACTTTTCAAATAAAACGCCATTCCTCTCTTCAGGAGGGCTCCTGACTTCAACAATAACTTGGAAGATAAATCGCCATTTTTCTCTTCTGGCGGGCTCCTGACTTCAGCAACATCTTGGAAAATAAAACGCCATTCATCTCTTCAGGCTGGCTCCTGACTTCAACAATAACTTAGAAAATAAATCGCCATTCCTCTCTTCAGGCGGGCTCCTAACTTCAACAGCAACTTCGAAAATAAAACGCCATTCCTCTCTTCAGGCAGGCTCCTGACTTCAACAGCAACTTTGGAAAATAAAACGCCATTCCTCTCTTCAGGCGGGCTCCTGACTTCAACAACAACTTTAGAAAATAAAATGTCATTCCTCTCTTCAGGCGGGCTCCTGACTTCAACAACAACTTTGGAAAATAAAATGACATTCCTCTCTTAAGGCGGGCTCCTGACTTCAACAGCAACTTAGAAAATAAATCGCCATTCCTCTCTTCAGGCGGCTTCCTGACTTCAACAACAACATGGAAGATAAATCACCATTCTTCTCTTCCGGCGGGCTCCTGACTACAACAACATCTTGGAAAATAAAACGCCATTCCTCTCTTCCGGCGGGCTCCTTACTTCAACAACAACTTGGAAAATAAAACACCATTCCTCTCTTCAGGCGGGCTCCTGACTTCAACAACAACTTAGAAAATAAATCGCCATTCCTCTCTTCATGCGGGCTCCTGATTTCAACAACAACTTAGAAAATAAAAAGCCATTCCTCTCTCCAGGCGGGCTCCTGACTTCAACAACAACTTTGGAAAATAAAATGCCATTCCTCTCTTCAGGCGGGCTCCTAACTTCAACAACAACTTTAGAAAATAAAACGCCATTCCTCTCTACAGGCGGGCTCCTGACTTCAACAACAACTTAGAAAATAAATCGCCCTTCCTCTCTTCATGCGGGCTCCTGATTTCAACAACAACTTAGAAAATAAAAAGCCATTCCTCTCTCCAGGCGGGCTCCTGACTTCAACAACAACTTAGAAAATAAATCGCCCTTCCTCTCTTCATGCGGGCTCCTGATTTCAACAACAACTTAGAAAATAAAAAGCCATTCCTCTCTCCAGGCGGGCTCCTGACTTCAACAACAACTTAGAAAATAAATCGCCCTTCCTCTCTTCATGCGGGCTCCTGATTTCAACAACAACTTAGAAAATAAAAAGCCATTCCTCTCTCCAGGCGGGCTCCTGACTTCAACAACAACTTAGAAAATAAATCGCCCTTCCTCTCTTCATGCGGGCTCCTGATTTCAACAACAACTTAGAAAATAAAAAGCCATTCCTCTCTCCAGGCGGGCTCCTGACTTCAACAACAACTTAGAAAATAAATCGCCCTTCCTCTCTTCATGCGGGCTCCTGATTTCAACAACAACTTAGAAAATAAAAAGCCATTCCTCTCTCCAGGCGGGCTCCTGACTTCAACAACAACTTAGAAAATAAATCGCCCTTCCTCTCTTCATGCGGGCTCCTGATTTCAACAACAACTTAGAAAATAAAAAGCCATTCCTCTCTCCAGGCGGGCTCCTGACTTCAACAACAACTTAGAAAATAAATCGCCCTTCCTCTCTTCATGCGGGCTCCTGATTTCAACAACAACTTAGAAAATAAAAAGCCATTCCTCTCTCCAGGCGGGCTCCTGACTTCAACAACAACTTAGAAAATAAATCGCCCTTCCTCTCTTCATGCGGGCTCCTGATTTCAACAACAACTTAGAAAATAAAAAGCCATTCCTCTCTCCAGGCGGGCTCCTGACTTCAACAACAACTTAGAAAATAAATCGCCCTTCCTCTCTTCATGCGGGCTCCTGATTTCAACAACAACTTAGAAAATAAAAAGCCATTCCTCTCTCCAGGCGGGCTCCTGACTTCAACAACAACTTAGAAAATAAATCGCCCTTCCTCTCTTCATGCGGGCTCCTGATTTCAACAACAACTTAGAAAATAAAAAGCCATTCCTCTCTCCAGGCGGGCTCCTGACTTCAACAACAACTTAGAAAATAAATCGCCCTTCCTCTCTTCATGCGGGCTCCTGATTTCAACAACAACTTAGAAAATAAAAAGCCATTCCTCTCTCCAGGCGGGCTCCTGACTTCAACAACAACTTAGAAAATAAATCGCCCTTCCTCTCTTCATGCGGGCTCCTGATTTCAACAACAACTTAGAAAATAAAAAGCCATTCCTCTCTCCAGGCGGGCTCCTGACTTCAACAACAACTTAGAAAATAAATCGCCCTTCCTCTCTTCATGCGGGCTCCTGATTTCAACAACAACTTAGAAAATAAAAAGCCATTCCTCTCTCCAGGCGGGCTCCTGACTTCAACAACAACTTAGAAAATAAATCGCCCTTCCTCTCTTCATGCGGGCTCCTGATTTCAACAACAACTTAGAAAATAAAAAGCCATTCCTCTCTCCAGGCGGGCTCCTGACTTCAACAACAACTTAGAAAATAAATCGCCCTTCCTCTCTTCATGCGGGCTCCTGATTTCAACAACAACTTAGAAAATAAAAAGCCATTCCTCTCTCCAGGCGGGCTCCTGACTTCAACAACAACTTAGAAAATAAATCGCCCTTCCTCTCTTCATGCGGGCTCCTGATTTCAACAACAACTTAGAAAATAAAAAGCCATTCCTCTCTCCAGGCGGGCTCCTGACTTCAACAACAACTTAGAAAATAAATCGCCCTTCCTCTCTTCATGCGGGCTCCTGATTTCAACAACAACTTAGAAAATAAAAAGCCATTCCTCTCTCCAGGCGGGCTCCTGACTTCAACAACAACTTAGAAAATAAATCGCCCTTCCTCTCTTCATGCGGGCTCCTGATTTCAACAACAACTTAGAAAATAAAAAGCCATTCCTCTCTCCAGGCGGGCTCCTGACTTCAACAACAACTTAGAAAATAAATCGCCCTTCCTCTCTTCATGCGGGCTCCTGATTTCAACAACAACTTAGAAAATAAAAAGCCATTCCTCTCTCCAGGCGGGCTCCTGACTTCAACAACAACTTAGAAAATAAATCGCCCTTCCTCTCTTCATGCGGGCTCCTGATTTCAACAACAACTTAGAAAATAAAAAGCCATTCCTCTCTCCAGGCGGGCTCCTGACTTCAACAACAACTTAGAAAATAAATCGCCCTTCCTCTCTTCATGCGGGCTCCTGATTTCAACAACAACTTAGAAAATAAAAAGCCATTCCTCTCTCCAGGCGGGCTCCTGACTTCAACAACAACTTAGAAAATAAATCGCCCTTCCTCTCTTCATGCGGGCTCCTGATTTCAACAACAACTTAGAAAATAAAAAGCCATTCCTCTCTCCAGGCGGGCTCCTGACTTCAACAACAACTTAGAAAATAAATCGCCCTTCCTCTCTTCATGCGGGCTCCTGATTTCAACAACAACTTAGAAAATAAAAAGCCATTCCTCTCTCCAGGCGGGCTCCTGACTTCAACAACAACTTAGAAAATAAATCGCCCTTCCTCTCTTCATGCGGGCTCCTGATTTCAACAACAACTTAGAAAATAAAAAGCCATTCCTCTCTCCAGGCGGGCTCCTGACTTCAACAACAACTTGGAAAATAAAACGCCATTCCTCTCTTCAGGCGGGCTCCTGACTTCAACAACAACTTTGGAAAATAAAATGACATTCCTCTCTTCACGCGGGCTCCTGACTTCAACAGTAACTTAGAAAATAAATCGCCATTCCTCTCTTCAGGCGGGCTCCTGACTTCAACAACAACTTTGGAAAATAAAATGTCATTCCTCTCTTCAGGCGAGCTCCTGACTTCAACAACAACTTTGGAAAATAAAACGCCATTCCTCTCTTCAGACGGGCTCCTGACTTCAACAAAAACTTTGGAAAATAAAACGTCATTCCTCTCTTCAGGCGGGCTCCTAACTTCAACAACAACTTTGGTAAATAAAATGTCATTCCTCTCTTCAGGAAGGATCCTGACTTCAACAACAACTTGGAAAATAAATCTTCATTCTTCTCTTCCGGTGGGCTCCTGACTTCAAAAACATCTTGGAAAATAAAATGCCATTCCTCTCTTCCAGCGGGCTCCTGACTTCAACAACAACTTGGAAAATAAAACATCATTCCTCTCTTCAGGCGGGCTCCTGACTTCAACAACAACTTAGAAAATAAATCGCCATTCCTCTCTTCAGGCCGGCTCCTGACTTCAACAATAACTTAGAAAATAAAACGCCATTCCTATCTTCAGACGGGCTCCTGACTTCAACAACAACTTTGGAAAATAAAACGCCATTCCTCTTTTCAGGCGGGCTCCTAACTTCAATCACAACTTTAGAAAATAAACACCATTCCTCTCTTCATGCGGGCTCCTCACTTCAACAACAACTTTAGAAAATAAAACGCCATTCCTCTCTTCAGGCGGGCTCCTGACTTCAACAACAACTTTGGAAAATAAAACGTCATTGCTCTCTTTAGGCGGGCTCCTGACTTCAACCAACAACTTTGAAAATAACACGCCATTCCTCTCTTCAGGCGGGCTCCTTACTTCAACAACAACTTAGAAAATAAATCGCCATTCATCTCTTCAGGCGGTCTCCTGACTTCAACAACAACTTAGAAAATAAAACGTCATTCCTCTCTTCAGGCGGGTTCCTGACTTCAACAACAACTTAGAAAATAAATCGCCATTCCTCTCTTCAGGGGGGCTCCTGACTTCAACAACAACTTAGAAAATAAAAACCCATTCCTCTTTTCAGGCGGGCTCCTGACTTCAACAACAACTTTGGAAAATAAAATGCCATTCCTCTCTCCAGGCGGGCTCCTAACTTCAACAACAACTTTAGAAAATAAAACGTCATTCCTCTCTTCAAGCGGGCTCCTGACTTCAACAACAACTTTAGAAAATAAAACGTCATTCCTCTCTTCAGGCGGGCTCCTAACTTCAACATAAACGTTAGAAAATAAAATGCCATTCCTCTCTTCAGGAGGGCTCCTGACTTCAACAACAACTTTGGAAAATAAAATGCCATTCCTCTCTTCAGGCGGGCTCCTGACTTTAACAGCAACTTAGAAAATAAATCGTCATTCCTCTCTTCAGGCGGGCTCCTGACTTCAACAATAACTTTGGAAAATAAAACGACATTCCTCTCTTCAGGCGGGCTCCTGAATTCAACAATAACTTTGGAAAATAAAATGCCATTCCTCCCTTCAGGCGGGCTCCTGACTTCAACAATAACTTTGGAAAATAAAACGACATTCCTCTCTTCCGACGGGCTCCTGACTTCAACAACAACTTTGGAAAATAAAATGTCATTCCTCTCTTCAGGCGGGCTCCTAACTTCATCAACTTTGGAAAATAAAACATCATTGCTCTCTTCAGGCGGGCTCCTAACTTCAACAACAACTTGGAAGATAAATTGTCATTCTTCTCTTCCGGCGGGCTCCTGACTACAACAACATCATGGAAAATAAAACGCCATTCCTCTCTTCTGGCGGGCTCATTACTTCAATAACAACTTGGAAAATAAAACACCATTCCTCTCTTCAGGCGGGCTCCTGACTTCAACAACAACTTAGAAAATAAATCTCCATTCCTCTCTTCATACTGGCTCCTGACTTCAACAACAACTTAGATAATAAAAAGCTATTCCTCTCTCCAGGCGGGCTCGTGACTTCAACAACAACTTTGGAAAATAAAACAACATTCCACTCTTCAGGCGGGCTCCTAACTTCAACATAAACTTTAGAAAATAAAACGCCATTCCTCTCTTCAGGCGGGCTCCTGACTTCAACAACAACTTTGGAAAATAAAATGCCATTCCTCTCTTCAGGCGGGCTCCTGACTTTAACAGCAACTTAGAAAATGAATCGCATTTCCTCTCTTCAGGCGGGCGTCTGACTTCAACAACAGCTTTGGAAAATAAAACGTCATTCCTCTCTTCAGGCGGGCTCCTGACTTCAACAATAACTTTGGAAAATAAATCGTCATTCCTCTCTTCAGGCGGGCTCCTGACTTCAACCAACAACTTTGAAAATACCACGCCATTCCTCTCTTCAGGCGGGCTCCTGACTTCAACAACAACTTAGAAAATAAAACGCCATTCCTCTCTTCAGGCAGGCTCCTGACTTCAACAACAACTTTGGAAAATAAAACGCCATTCCTCTCTTCAGGCGGGCTCCTGACATCAACAACAACTTTAGAAAATAAAACAACATTCCTCTTTTCAGGCGGGCTCCTAACTTCAACATAAACTTTAGAAAATAAAACGTCATTCCTCTCTTCAGGCAGGCTCCTGACTTCAACAACAACTTTGGAAAATAAAATGTCATTCCTCTCTTCAGGCGGGCTCCTCACTTAAACAGCAACTTAGAAAATAAATCGCCATTCCTCTCTTCAGGCGGGCTCTTGACTTCATCAACAACTTTTGAAAATAAAACGCCATTCCTCTCTTCAGGCGGGCTCTTGACTTCTACAACAACTTTGGAAAATAAAACGCCATTCCTCTCTTCAGGCGGGCTCCTGACTTCAACAACAACTTTGGAAAATAAAACGCCATTCCTCTCTTCAGGCGGGCTCCTGACTTTAACAACAACTTTGGAAAATAAAACGTCATTCCTCTCTTCAGGCGGGCTACTGACTTCAACAACAACTTGGAAGATAAATCGCCATTCTTCTCTTTCGGCGGGCTCCTGACTTCAACAACATCTTGGAAAATAAAATGCCATTCCTCTCTTCCGGCGGGCTCCTGACTTCAACAACAACTTGGAAAATAAAACACCATTCCTCTCTTCAGGCGGGCTCCTGACTTCAACAACAACTTAGAAAATAAATCGCCATTCCTCTCTTCAGGCGGGCTCCTGACTTCAACAACTTAGAAAATAAAAACCCATTACTCTTTTCAGGCGGGCTCCTGACTTCAACAACAACTTTCGAAAATAAAATGCCATTCCTCTCTTCAGGCGGGCTCCTAACTTCAACAATAACTTTAGAAAATAAAACGACATTCCTCTCTTCAGGCGGGCTCCTGACTTCAACAACAACTTTAGAAAATAACATGCCATTCCTCTCTTCAGGCGGGCTCCTGACTTCAATTACAACTTTGGAAAATAAAACGTCATTCCTCTCTTCTGGCGGGCTCCTGACTTCAACCAACAATTTTGAAAATAACACTCCATTCCTCTCTTCAGGCGGGCTCCTGACTTGTACAACAACTTTGGAAAATAAAATGCCATTCCTCTCTTCAGGCGGGCTCCTGATTTCAACAACAACTTTGGAAAATAAATCGACATTCCTCTCTTTAGGTGGGCTCCTGACTTCAACAACAACTTAGAAAATAAAACGCCATTCCTCTCTTCAGGCGGGCTCCTGACTTCAACAACCACTTAGAAAATAAATCACCATTCCTCTCTTCAGGCGGGCTCCTGACTTCAACAATAACTTAGAAAATAAAATGCGATTCCTCTCTTCAGGCGGGCTCCTGACTTCAACAACAACTTCATCCGCATTCTATTACCATTGTTCCCCTTTGCCTCCTAAACCATTTCCTTCTACATTGAATTACCTTTTGTCAGAACTGCTTCCCTCAAAAACTCGTGTTGTCTTCCCTCAAAACTGTTGGGTATAACAGTGCTGGGGAATTATTTATTTACCTGCTGGGGAATTATTTTCTTACTTGCTGGGGAATTATTTACTTACCTGCTGGGGATAACACTGCTGGGGGGGTCTCTTTTTTTTTCCTCCTTCAAAACTTATGTTTCATTCCTCCGAAAACTGTTGGGGATAACACTGCTGGGGAATTATTTATTTTCCTTCAAAACTAGTGCTTCATTCTTCTGAAAACTGCTGGGGATAATACTGGCTTTTGCTTTTTCTGAACACAAGTTTTATCCTTTTATTTTGTCTGCTGGGGATACAACTTCCTTCTTCCTAAAGTGGGTACCTGACTTCAGGAAAATTTTCAAAATGGAAGAAAATTTTTCTGCCCCAGTTTGATAATCTTCCTTGTATCATACCTTTCCACCATCAATAACATTTCCTGCCCCTGTTTTACATCAAAGAAAATTTTGGTCAGTTTAAAACGTGGTGGTTGGTTGTGATACTCCTGTTGAGATGGTTTTCTTCTTATCTTTTCCCTGCTCTATGTCGTCTGTCCATCTTGAAACTTGGCTGACAACTTCCGCCCTTCTTGATGATTCCTTATTCACAAACTTCTCACCGTTGTTTTCCACTTTTATCCTCGTATCTGACCCCGTATCCTTTCCATGACAGCTGATTCCCCTTGGAGATTTTGCAATGTTTTGCTGATAAACCACTTTCTTCATTCATCCGTGTCACTGAAAATACCTTTTCTGTTGGGTGTATTCCTCTTCTTTTTGTGGTATAGCTCGGGTACTGGCATTTCCCCGACCTTTGAGTCTCATATGAATTTTCAAATTATGCCCATCGCTCTCCGCGTTGTTCTTCCTTGATTTGTCCACTGGCCTTGGTCTTGAGGTCTGTAACCTTCGATTTTTGCTGGGGATATCCTTCTTGAAACTGGTCCATCCCTTTGTCAATCTCCTCTTGCCGGGGAATGTCCTTCTTGACACTGGCCTTGCGCTTGTTCCTTCCTGACTTATACCACTTGGATGTTCTAATCAGATCTTGTCTTCCATAATTGGAAAACTGATGGCAAATTTTGAAGTCATTTCTCACTTATTTCGACCAAACAGACTCTGCATGGGGGAATTTTTCGATGAAAGGAGAACGATAAAAAGGAACAGAATAAAAGACAAAGGAAAGGGATGACTCTCTAACAAAAAAACTATAAAATAAAAACCTATCAAACGCAGATACAAACTCTAATGGTCATGACATGCACACGTGGCCTATCCTCTGTCGTTAATTGTCTTTCATAATCTTCGTCTGGTAATTTCCCATCTGATTCTCAATTTTTATTCGACTTGTAGTGCCCGAAGGGTTTTCACTATCAAGCCTCTCTCATTTTGACTTTTCTCTCAACTCAAAGTTGCCTCAAGGTGCCCCTGAAGGTTTTCAACAATAAGACTCTCTCATTTGTATTACTTTTCAGCTGGGGATTGGGGTGTTACCGATAAGACGATCTTTTTTATTTCTTTTCTGCAGGGGACCGGAGTCTTTTCTGCTGGGGATCGGAGTGTTATGTTCACCGATAAGACCCTTTCATTTGTCTGACTTGGAATCTTTTGCAGACTGATCAGAAGGTCTTTCTGTGGACCGTAATGTGGGATTTTGGATAGGCTAGAAAGAAAAGGGTACTTAAAGGCACTGATCACGCCCAACTATGCCCTCTAAAAAGGACTCTACGGACGTTGCAAATATAACCCGAGTATTACGCCCAGGGTCGAATCCATAGAGAGTTAACCTATCAATCACGATCTTTAGACCCACTAAACTCTTCAGAACCAGTTTCTCAAATGTTTGAATCACAGTTGAAGGTTTCTTTACTAACTACGATTGCAAATAAATTAAACAGCTGTAAACTAAACTACTAAGGTTGTAAACAATGATGAGAAGAAGCTAAGGTAATGATTTCCCCTATTGATGGAATCCCTTCTGTTTATACTCATACAAATTTACCAACACCTCTCTATCAATCATGAATGCTCATCTTACCGTAAATCTCTCCCGGGTAATCATAGTAATATACTAATTGCACTCTCCCGAGATACACTAGCTTACTTTATTTAGCACAATTCACTTTAGATTACACCCAAGGCTTCGTTATCCCTAATCCCGCCTTTAAACCCGCAATTATAGATTCCTCTTATAATTTAGGAGTGGTGTTGTTCAACAATAACCTAAATATGCATTCTTTTCCAAGTTATGCATATTAAATAGGCACAGCTAATTGAGGATCCTGTCAATTAACTACAACAAACACAAAGTTGAACAAATAGATATTGAAACTAGCAATTTGTATTCAGGGACAATGCACAATTTTAATTGTGGGGTGGGAGACTTGCCTTGATACTGGATTGTAGTGTACATAGACATGGAATATGTTGTAATATTGTATATGTGTTGTTGCGTATAGTTGATTGTACTCACATTAGGAGTAACTGACTTGATTTAAAGACGGACGCTTGTCGACGGGTCTCTTGAGGGTCAAAGTCGGATCTAAAAAAAAACAAATAAAGGTAGAGGACTCTTCTTGAGGACGGACCACTTAGACAGTACTCTTGAGGGAAGTAGTCCATGTAGCTTCTTTTTATTTTATTTTATTGTTCTTTTCTAAGTAGTGTAGTAATTCCCCCTTGGTTTTTCTTTAAACCACGATTCTTTTCCAAGGGTTTTATTTGAACCGGGTGTGGTTAGTTTTTTTTTGGGAGTAGTAGCACTCCGACGAAGTTGAGTCATGAACACCATACTAATAAGAGGGTAAAAGAAACTCCATGGTAGGCCAAAGGCCGAAGCACTAGCAGCTCATGGGGTACTCAGACTTCTCCCAATCTTGGTCCTTCGTGNTAAAAATAAAATAAAATTGGGTTGCCTCCCAACAAGCGCTTGATTTAAAGTCGCGGCACGACACAAACAATTTTACCACCTTTCTCGCCACTTGGACGATATGAACTGTGCACCTAGCTTGGAATCAAGCTTGTGACCACGAGCAATAGGTGGTGGTAAGTTTATTATCGAGCCGAGCCTTAAATTCTTCATTTTGCACTTCTTGGCTCTCATGTGAGGAATGTCATTTTGGTTTTTTGTTTCCTTAAATTGTAAAATGTATGGTTGTTGCCTTTCCTCCTCGCAGTCCCTCACGGACTCATGTAGTTCAATTTTTATATCACTACACAATTCCAATGTTGAAAAATGCTTGGAATGTGACTTCAAACCTTCATTTTGCAATTTTTCTATTCTGACATCCTCTTCTTCCCCCGGACTAGAGTCATTCTCAACCAGATTTTTATTTACACCGGTTGATTCTAAGTCCATGTTTTTCTCGGCATCATTGGTACTCATGGAGTCGGTTGGCGGAGGTTCAATTCTTGACTCTTCAAATTTTAGCTCACATTCTTCCTTATTTTCAAGAATGGTCTCCAACATGAGCATTATTTTCTCATTTTGGGCATTTGAGAGTTCTTGGTTTTGATTAAGTGCCAAGGAATTTTGGAGACTATTTTCCAAAAGCTCCTCCAAGGAACTTTGTTCTTTGTGTCCTCCATCAATTAAGCACTCCAACATGAGCTTGAACTCTCTCTTTCTGTCATGCTCAACTTCTTCCAATTCGTTAGCCCTATTATTTTAATCAAAAACAATAGAATCATCATAGTGGGGGCTTTGGGAAGGGAAGGACCAATCAACACAATCATCCCAATGACCATTTTGAAAACCACACTTATCACGAATACTCCACTCATGGGTTTGAGATTGTGCGCACAATCCACCCCCGGGAGAATTTAAACAATTTTGCCACGAGTGTGGTCCTCCACAATAAAGACAAGGGTCATCACAGTATGAACAACTACCATCCCACCAATTTTTATTATATGATGCCATTTTTCAAAACTAAGAAAATAAACAAGACCCAAACAATAAAAATAGACTAAGGTAAGAAAAATTAATGACACAAATATTCACAAGTTGGGTATAGAGAAAACTGACCACACTAAGAATTTTTTGTATTTCTATCAATGGTAATTGATAATTCCGTTAACTCCCCGGCAACGGCGCCAAAATTTGATCACGCCCAACTATGCCCTCTAAAAAGGAGTTTGCGGACGTTGCAAATATAACCCGAGTATTACGCCCAGGGTCGAATCCATAGAGAGTTAACCTATCAATCACGATCTTTAGACCCACTAAACTCTTCAGAACCAGTTTCTCAAATGTTTGAATCACAGTTGAAGGTTTCTTTACTAACTACGATTGCAAATAAATTAAACAGTTGTAAACTAAACTACTAAGGTTGTAAACAATGATGAGAAAAAGCTAAGGCAATGATTTCCCCTATTGATGGAATCCCTTCTGTTTATGCTCATACAAATTTACCAACACCTCTCTATCAATCATGAACGCTCATCTTACCGTAAATCTCTCCCGAGTAATCACAGTAATATACTATTTGCACTCTCCCTAGATACACTAGCTTACTTTATTTAGCACAATTCACTTTAGATTACACCCAAGGCTTCGTTATCCCTAATCCCGCCTTTAAACCCGCAATTATAGATTAATCTTATAATTTAGGAGTGGTGTTGTTCAACAATAACCTAAATATGCATTCTTTTCCAAGTTATGCACACTAAATAGGCACAGCTAATTGAGGATCCTGTCAATTAACTACAACAAACACAAAGTTGAACAAATAGAGATTGAAACTAGCAATTTGTATTCACATAAACAAGAAGTTCATCCCCCAATAGGTTCCATCAAAACCTTAGACAAAGGATTTAGCTACTCATGGCTATGGGAAAACAAACTGAGATATAATTCGTCATAACTAACAATAAAAATCAAAGAAAAGAAGAAATATGTTTTGGGTATTCTCTCACAATAGTTTTCCTTGCCAAGATACTCTAAAAAACAATACATTCCTCTCTTCGGCGAAGTCTAGTATTTAAAATAGGGTTTTGGGCTAAAAATCCCGTGTTTTGCACTTTAGTCCCTGAAATTTCTGCCTCCTTCCGCGGTTCTACCGCGATCGCGTTCAAACCGCGGCCAAACATGGCCTCTAATTCTTCAATTGTCTGCGTCTACACTCTGCCGCGGTTCTGCCATGGTCGCGGTGAAACTGCGGTTTTTCACCCTGTTATATTTGGAATTTGGAAACACGCCAAACATGAAAGTTGTAGCCCTTTGGGTTATATTTCCAACCATATATTATAGAGCCAAAATGGATTTCTGAGCAAAAGGTTATGTCCAATTTACTAGACAGGGCGCAATATGCCTCCTCGTGTCTTCGTTTTATTGTTTTATCATCCGTTGATCCCCGAATACGATCCCGGCTTAATTCCTTGGGATTTTACTCAGACTTCAAAGCTCCAAATCACTTGAATTCATTCAATAACATCTATATAACTCGGAATCACTCCTACAAGGCATAAAACATACCGTTAGTGCAAAACACTAGCGATTAAAGCGCAAACCCAATTAAAGTGCAGTAAATTAAAGTGTAATAATCGACTAAAATACGTAATTATAGCCTATCATCAGGCTCAAAACACATCAATTTGGGTTCAAAATTACAGCCTTCGGAACTAGATTTATTTACAACAAACACAACCTTTGCCCCATTATCTTGCTTGGGGATTTTTTATTTTATTTACACTATGACAGAGCTTTGAAGCGCCTACGTATCCTCTTTGAGGAATCAGGTCAAACGTAGTTCCCAATTCCTTGTTGTTTCCTTTTCACTTATTACTATTTTTCTTTTTCCTTTTTCTTTTCTTATCTCCCTTTTCCTTTTGTCATTTTTTGTTGTTTTTGTTGTTTTCCGTTTCTTCTTTCCTTTTTTCCATGTTTGTGTTTCTAATCTTTGCTACGGATTCCGAAAGAGGGGTATGAAATAAAACAAATAAGGCTCAAAAAGGCTTAACGAAGGGTAAAGTGTTGGATAGCAGAACAAAATGTCTCCATCATTCCAATCTTCAAAACATGCCAGTGCAAACAACACATCTAAACATTCGCAACATCTTCTGATTGTGCCGAACTTGATAACCATATCCACACATTCTCCTTTTCATTTGTCAAGAAGTACCGTTGGGCAACACTCCCACGACCCCCTTGTCAATATGGCCAACTTGCTTTTATGGTTTCTTTATGTTTTACTTGCCCCAGTTTCACATGGTTCGGGCTTTAAATGATCTCAAACTGTTCTTATTTTCTTTAAGTGTCTCGATCACCTCCCAATGGTTTTATGATTAACTTTTAAGATTAGACCCAGACTGTATGCGCATGTCATGTCACTAGAATCAGCGTTTGAAAAAAATACAAAACAAAAGGGTAAAAAGAACTAAACAAAGAAGATGACTGGAAATAATAAAAGACCAGAATTTGCATTAGACTAACGGTGAAGCGGTTCGAACAATCAAAACAAGCAAAACAAACCAGAGTACAACCTTGAAACACAACCTGGACAAAACTAAGCAAATCGCTATGACGAAATGGAAGGACACAAGACAATACCCGGATCACAACCCTAGAATAAACCGGACAAACAGAAATGACCACAAAATAAACCACCAAAAGCTCTACTCCGAATGACCAAGGAATGGAGCCTCTTCCCCATTACCAAACACGGCATCTTAGCCACTGAGCTTTGCATCTTCAGCTTCAGTCAATATCCCAAAAGGATTCACACGCTTTTCACTACCGTCGTCGATCACAATCACTCTTTCGTGAATCATTCTTTCTATTTCTCTTTTCAACGAACGATAGCTCTCAATGTTGTGCCCTCGGACATTGGAGTGGTATGCGCATCATGCAGTAGGATCAAAGCTTCTTGTACGTGGATCTGGAGTATATCCGGGGAGTGGCTCAAGCAGGCCAGCATGCTTTAGCCTTTCAAACAGACTTGCATTATATTCTCCGATAGGGGTGAGAGCTTTTTCTCATTTCAGCAACCTCTCATTCCTAAATGCCTAATTTGGCCTAAAACCTGACCCAGGGGGTTTTCGGTATGCTCGAGGGGATGGATAGGAATTTTGTGGAGCTGGGTACTTGGAAAGTGAAGCATGTCTTTGGGAATCTTGTGGAGAGAAGTAGCGTCGGGGAGGGGAGTAGTGTTGGGAAAATATAGTTGGACGTCGAGTGATGGAGCTACTCGGGTGGCTGGGAAAGCTGTGATAGGTGGGTAAATATGGAGAGTGTGAAAGATCACCCGGCATTGCGTGCAGTGTTTGGGTAAGGACAGAGTCCAGGAAGCTAGGTGGTGGCGGGGGTGGTGCTTTCCCAGCCATCCATTCCCGATACATATCTGCCACATGCTGTCTCAACATTTTCACTTCTTTTATCCACCCGTTGTTCTGTTCAACCAGCTGTTGTCGGGCATCAGTACCAACCCACTCCGTTCTGTTGTTCTCTGCCATTGTCTTTTGCCCCTGTGTTGCAGGGAAGAGTTACCACTTTGAAACCACAACCAACCACCTTTCTGGAAAGCATACAACAAAATGAAGCCATTACGTTAGCGTTAGCGCATTTGACAGATAGGTAAACACAGATTAGGGATGCAATGCACCTAAGCAGTTAAACCTTTCTATCATGCATTTACTTCAGTTAAGTGCGCCATTCCGGCTTCTTGTAATTGTACCCCTTTTGAACATCTCCCAAATTTTCCTTTATTTTCTTTATTTCTTTCTTTTTGTTTTTCTATTTTTCCCTTTTTCTTTTTAGTGGTGGTCGAATCTTATGTGGATTGCCTACGTATCATGTCTCCGCATGAATCAGACCGTGCGTAGTTCTGACTGATAAAAGGTAGACAATAATAAAACATGTTTTTTTTTGGATTTTTGATTTTCATAACAAAACCAACTTTGATTACAATGGCCTAAAAACTGACACAACTTAAACTAACAGACTCTGACGAAAAAACCGAAATACAGACTTCGACCCGTATCAACAGAAATACAAACTTTTAAACAAACCGACAGAGTCCTTCCCCTATTTGCCAATTTCGACCAGATGACTATTTTTGCAAACGTGGCCCCTTCCCAATTTCTCATGAATTTTGAGGTCGGGGAGGATTTATTTTATGACGTTTTACAAACTCGTCCGTTCTTTTACGAAAACAGCCTTTCGACAACTGAAAGATACTATAAGGCTATCTCGGCAAGAGCGGTTTAATACACTGCCGAAGCTGGATCGGCTTATTTTGACCAAAAATCCAAACTGTACTCTTTTGACCACTAACTCTTTGTATTGTTTCTCAAATTAAAAATAAAACCCTGGTTTTGCAAATACGGCCTTTCAGTGCCTCGGGGACGAAGCTTTTAAGGCTGTGTGGGTCAACCGACCAAAAATCTAAAAATGACCAAAGGTGGCCGTTTATGCAAAGTCAGCCTTCCGGCGTCCCTTTCGGGAACATTCGGCTATTTTCGACAAAACGGCATCACCCGACTTATTTATGATTCTTTTTTTTAATTAAAATAAAGGACCCAGTATTGCAAACACGGCCTTTTAGAGCCTCGGGGACGAAGGTTTTAAGGCTGTGTGGGTCAACCGGCCCGAATCTAAAATAATGACCAAAGGTGGTTGTTTATGTAAAATCACCCTTCCGATGTCCCTTTCGGGAAAATTCGGCTTTTTTTGACAAAAACGGCATCACCGGACTTATTCATGACGAAAATATTAATTTTGACCTTTTTGGCGATTTTTGCAAAAGGGGAAGTTGAACCCGATGAGGGTTGCCTACGTATCTCACATCTGGTGAGAATCAAACCAGCGTAGTTCGGGCAAATAAAATAACTAATTTTGAAAACAAGACTCTTTTCTTTTTTTTTCAAATAAATCAAACTAAAAACATTTCTCCTCTTTTTTTTTCTTTTTCTCAAAAATTCGGCAGAGTTTCGACACTACTTGGGTATTGGTTTGTTTTTCTAAAAATAAGTAGTTATCTCTCTACACTGTTATTTTTCTCTTTTTCCCAAATTTCCAATATTCCCAATTTTCAGAAGCCGGTCAGCATGCACGTCTGAAGCAAATAAATGCGGTAAACAAACAGGATGCAGCAGGATGGTCTTTTTCATTTCAGGTCGCCTGTCCTAGACGGACCCAGCCCCTGTGTTGAGTCCCTTAATTCCAATGCAACATGATGCAAATAAGCGTTCCTACTAGGGATCCGGCATAAAGTCAAGTTATTCGAGGTTCAAAAACTTGGGTATATGTTCTAAACAGTGTACCCGAGCGGACAACTTGAGTCGAGGAGGGGGCTACGTACCGGGGACCTATGAGATCGTTCGACTTTGTAACTTATCCTAGCCTCTTTCTTATTTCGGGGTATGACACTAACAGAATAGGGAGTCTCAACCAGTAAGCACATCCCCGGAGGTGAGAAGAGAAGGGCTTCGGCACAGTTTATATACACAGTTCAAATAAGATCAAAGCGGTAAAAAGCATCATTTTGCACATTTAAGACTAATCATATAATAAAATCAGATAATAGATAAAGCCAAATACAACAATATATCTAAGCTCGAATTCTGAACCCTGAACTGACGTTCTGGGTCCTTATTCCCCAGCGGAGTCGCCATAGCTGTCACACCTCCTTTTTACCTACTGCACCCCCGCGAAGGGGTGTAATAGAGGGAGTTTTTCCAATTAAAGGACAATCGAAACGGGGTTCGTTTATTAAGAGATTCAGAGTCGCCACTTGGGAGATTTATGGTATCCCAAGTCACCGGTTTGAATCCCAAATCGAAGAAAAGATTGACTCTGTATTACAGTCCGCGAACCAAAAATCCGGATAAGGAATTCTATTAACCCGGGAGAAGGTGTTAGGCATTCCCGAGTTCCGTGGTTCTAGCACGGTCGCTCAACTGTTATACTTGGCTTAAATTATCTAATTTTAACAATTATGAACCTATGTGCAAATTTTAACTTTTAACCGCTTTTATTTATTACTATTTTTAACGAGAATTGCAACATCGTGAAAACACATCTCGAATCACGTCACATCAATGCACCTCGTGGTTATTGATATATTTCGACTCCATTGAGATTTGGATTTGGGTCACATAAATGTGCACCCGAGTTTAAGAAAGTAAAATTATTAAACACGCGCCTAAAGAGACTAACACATTATTATCTTTTGGGAAGGCCGTAAAATTCGCTAGACGGCCCATCCCGAAATCTAAGCAATTACTATATACATTTAATGAGGGCCCCACAATTTTGCATCTTTATTTGGCGAGCCTCGTCTCGTTTTTATTTAAAGGTCATCCCTAAAGTAAACTATGATATTCTATATTATTTGTCTCTAAAGAAGAAAGTCTAATTAATTAACATGCTTGAAAAGGCCCTAACTTATTAGTTATTAGATTAAAACGAACGCAAACGGATCCACAATTTTAACTATACTAAATACTTATTGAAGTTACTCTACATTAGTACAAATGTGTATCGACAATTTACAATGAACAAATTTATCAACTGGAACCTTTATTCTCGAATTTTTGCCAAAATTACCCCATTAACTTTAAAGGACTATTTTACTTTCACGTATCAACTAAATTTAGAACACCTATCCGCGTGAGGTTATCACAACGTGAACTAAAGCTAACACTGATAAAATTTCACTCACCTAAAAGGATTAATAACCAAGCTGTGAAATCAGTCTAATTACCCAGGCTGAACACTAACGGTAATTGATTAAATATTCTATCTCATTTTATGAACTGCCTTTAAACATATATATGGAGAGAACATATAACAGGAAATTAACTACAACTAACGTAATCTATTCTATTAACCTAACCTAACAGTAGCTACAACTAGTACCCCACATGTAGAGTAAACTTATCGAATCCGAGATAGAGCAGTTTACAGTCCATTTGGTACAAAACAAAAATAAAAGAAAATTCCAACAACTATGAATTTAAATGCCGAAACAGAAATCTGGAATCAAGTCATTGCTGCACATTTCATTTCACTTTCTCAACTGGGATTCTACATTTCAATGAAACAGGAAGTGTACCTGGAAATGTTTACAACGGGAGAAAAGGAAGATCAACAGCAGCAATACAATAATAATACACCAACAACAATACCACAGCAGTAATGCAACAGCAGATGTTACCCAAGATAGTTCAACAAAACCCAGGAGTGTTTCCAAAACCAAATAGAAACAACAGATTGACCAGAATAAACCAAAACAACCAGAGTTGAACCACCAAACTAATTCTGAAACTTTCAGCTATTAGATAATCAGAACAACTTGAATAACACCAAGAACTCCTTGAGATCGAACCAGTAAACACTCCTAGAATATCAATGAAATAGTGACCTCTCAAAACTGAAAATAACCTGAAGCACTGAGAAAGCTCTCTAAAACTGATTTAACACTCCATAATTGATTAAAGAAGCCCCATTCCAAATGGTATTCTCTCGAGGCCCTATCTGTATCAATGTCTTAGCTCTTATTGTCCTCGGCTCTAAGAATCTGAAGAAGTTCTTCTAAGATTGATTAAAGACTGCCCAAAGAACTCCTGATATTCTTTTTTAGTGTCCCCCTTTTTTCTTTTTTTAACTCTCACTTATCTTCTCTTTTTTTAACTCAACCAGAAAGACCCTAACTCTGTCCTAAATCCTCTTATTTATACCCCAGCACAGACCCCTCTACAGCCCTTCTTAGGACACTTAAACAATTCAGGGAAAAGGGACTCCCATCATATTCCCTGTGACCCCCACTACCAAGTGTCTAATTCATTTTTAATTCACTTGAGTATGGGTGACTAGTTTTTAATTACTTTCCTTAACCCTTACCCATACCAATATGTCTTGTTCCCCACTTTTATTAAACAATACATTACTTTAGTACTTCCTGAGAGTCTACTTAAACTACACACATTTCAAAAGTTTTTCAGTTCCCAAATTACCCCTTAAAAACCCTGTGATTTACTGAACTAACTGTCCTGCCTCACCCTTGTACCCCATCAACTATGACCAATTGATCTAACAAGAAAACTAACCACTGATTAACCTAAACTAATCCCTAATTAATCATTGAAAACAAAATAAACTGGATCTTCCCCAAAACAAATCAGTTATAACCAATTCAAACCTATCAGAATCAGTTAACAAGTCAAGCTAGAAGCTCAGTTTAGACCAAATATTATCAGAATAAAATCAATGATTTAGGGCAGCATATACTGAACTACTAAGGTCAGATTGATTCTCACAGATACAGGGAATAAGCTAAATCATTCTAACCTAAACCAACATGAATGTACACTGTAATATACTGAACTTACATGCAATAAAATGATAGACAACGAAGAGAAAAGAACCAAACCTAACTTAAATGAGACAATTCAAACCAATAGTAACAGCAAACAATTATGAAAATAGCCACAGTTTATACAAGACTCACTGACACTGCCTAATCTGAATCGTTCAAATAAAACAAAGAAGAAACAGAATCCAAAGTAAACACAAAACGTTCAATCCTAAACAAAAATAAGAAAAGGGTAGAAGATGAATTTACTGAACGAAACTAACAGAAAAAAGAAAGAAGAATAAGAATTAGAACAAACTCGGAAGGAACAGGACTTACTCATCAAATTTGAGCTCAGGACTCGAATTCTCTGAATTCCTCTAATTTTCGGTCCATTTCGACCTTATTCGTGTGTTCTTAGCAAAAACACACGAATAGATTCCAAATAGACCCAATCCACTGATGAGGACTCCATTTGCCTATTTTTGGATTTTTAGGGTTCATTCTCAGATTTAAGATTCGAGAATCTAGGGTAACGTTCGAGGGAAATCGATGATGGTTTAGGGATGAGGGAAGTCTAGTGGTGGTATGGTGTTAATTTGGGGTCAAACAGACGACCTAGGGTTTGGGGTCGATTTCTTCGATCTAATATTCGAAGAGATCGGTTGGGATTCGAGGGAAACTGTTAGGATGGTTGGAATGGGGAGGTCAAGGGGGTTCTAGGGTGTGAAGATGGAGGTATTTGGCCGCCGGCCGCCGCCGTAGGCGATTTCCGACGGGCGGTCAACGGCGGTGTAAGGCGGAGGGTTATTTGGGGTCTCTGAGGCTTAGAGACGACGAGAGGGGGTTTGGCTTGGGGGTGTGGTGTGTGTGTTGGGAATATATAGTGGGAGGGATTTAATCTTGACCGTTTGATCAAACGAGATCAACGGCCTGGATCATTCAGTTAAGTAAAAACGGTGTCGTTTGAGTATGTGGGGGGTCGGTTTGAACCAGGTAACGGGAACGGGTTATGTGACGGGTTAAGGGGTGCATTTTGAGCCGTTGGATCATGATCAGTTGGACGGCTGTGATTGATTGGCGACGAAACGGTTTCGTTTGATATGGTCTCTTGGGCTTGACTGACTGGACCGTGTAGAAGGGGTGTTTGGATTGGGCCTGTGGAGAAATTAGCCTGGTCCGAGTTTTCTCTTTATTCTTTCATTTGTTTCTTTTTCTTTTTCTTTTTATTTCCTAATTTTAAAACAAAAAATCCTAGATTAAATTACAAAACTAAAATTAACTTAAATATTAATTAACTCTTAATAATAGTTATCACACAAAATTAAACACCAATTAAAAATAAAATCATACAATTTGGACATTAAATGTTAAAAATGCAAAGTACATTATTTTTGTGATTTTTTATTTTTTATAAAACAAACTTAATTACTCCTAATAAATTCTAAATGCAAATGCGACATATTTTTGTATTTTCATTAATTAAAATAAATAAACATGCACATACAAATATAAACAATACAAGAAAAATAACACAAAATTCACGACAATCGCAAACAAACAAAAACTATTTTATTTTGTATTTTTTGGGAGTAATTCTCGTATAGGGCAAAAATCATGTGCTCACAACAGTATTACAGTAATCGCCATCATCGGGCTATAATCGGTGGGCAGTCCCCTATTAGGCAACCTCAGATCAGATGGTAAGTTATATACCGAGCCTACTGTGGTCGAGCGCTTATGAGCGAGCCCAGAATGGCCAAGATACAGTGCCTAGTATGGCATAACGCATATGAGCAAGCCTACTACGATGGAGTAGTTACACGTTCTGAGCCTTATAGGGCCGAGCATTTATTTTACTTACTATATTAAGAGAGTTGAGTCAGTATCAGCAGGTAAATATATCTCCAGAATCATCTTTGACTCCAGTTACTTCCAGTTATTATATTATCAGTTCAGTTTTAGCTTTCAGCTATTTTATTGTCGTACATACTTGGTACATTATTTCGTACTGACGTTCCTTTTCTGGGAACGCTGCATTTCATGCTGGTAAATTCAGACAGACAAGCAGGTAGACCTCCTCAGTAGGTGTTGCTTGAGTTCAGCTTGATCGATAAGCTCCATTTTTGAAGTTACCGGGTCTAGTGTTTTGTGTACATCTTGTGTATATATGCATATATGTTATGGGTAGGTCGGAGCCTTGTTCCGATCATAGTACATCCGTCAGTAGAGGCTTGTAGATATATCCTGCTAGTTAGTGCAGTGTGTTGGGCTTGCAGACCTTGTATGTATATTTTGTTGGTTTGTTAGCTGTAATAGTTATGACGGCCTTGTTAGCCCAGCTTTATATTAATGTTTAGTCAGCATTAGTTTTCATTCAGTTTTATATTTTGCTTCACAAATTGTCATGCAATGTGGCCCCATGACCAAAGTATGACATAATATGTTCGGAGTCCCTTTATCGCAAATTAATACGCAAGGATAAGTGGGACACCGAGGTGCCGGTCTCGTCATATTCAGGGCATGACAATTTCTTAGATAGATTAAAATTGTGGCTGACGATTCCCTAAACAAAGTCAAAGAGGGAAAAAGATCACTAATCTTTAATATATACACAAAGTAATCATATCTTTCTTTGTTGAGCTAACTAAACAAGACTAACATTTATTATTTTCAAAAAATTACACTTTTTCTCTATGATTTTTATTTTAAACTCAAACACAAATACATTAGTTATATATTTTTTAAAAAAGTTATAGATTCATTAAATTATAGTACGCGCGCAAAGCACGTATCCAAAAACTAGTAAAGAATAATAAATACTCCCTATATTTCTATTTAGTCATCATGTTTACTTAAAATAGTTATTCCCAGATGCTTGTCATTTTAAAAAATTTTAAAAAGAATTATAATTTTTCAAGTTTATTTTATCATTAGGTGTTCTAAAATTACGAAGCACATAAGTAGAGTACACTTAATTATTGAAAATAGAGTAATGTGGTTGAAAATTAAAAAAGTACTAGGGTGTAGGATAGATTAGTCAAATTACCCTCCTTATGAATATTTTCTAAAAGGTGTGTAAAAGCCGACAATTAAATGAGTGTATGTATTAAATTTTACCTTTATCTATTAGTCGAAAACAGGAATAGTATTGTGTAAGCATTATATTATAGTATCTATCTATTAATATATAAAAGGAGAAGCAAATCCACAATATTATGCCAAATGTCAAAACGACATATCGACATGTGTCATGTTTTAGGACATAACCCCAATAGATTTGGAGATTTAAAAAAAATTAAAAAGAAAAAAAAATACAAAATTTAAATTACTAGCCAATTCAGTTATTCAACATCATGGGGTCCTATGTTTTAATGTTAAAATATTACACACTAAATACGTTTTGATAGTTAATTTAAATTATTTATTAAACTTAAAAATTTAAAAAAACTAACATAGAAAAGTTGTTGGTAAAACTTTTTAAAACTTCGGCAGTTAACTAAAACATGAAATCCCATATTTTTTGAGCAGTTAATTTAAATTATTTATTAAACCTGATTTATTTTTTTTGAAAAAAAATTACTCCTATATTCAGTTAATATGAAATTTGACCCACGTTTTTTGGGCATTTTTTTATTTTTAAAATAAACATAAAAATTCAACAAATAAATAAATGAATATATATATATATATATTATGACGATAAATGGCATAACACTAAATAGACATGTATAATTTTTTTGTACAATTCTCCAACTTTATTAAAATTTTAAATTTCAAATTTATTTAAAAAAAAATGTAAAGGATGCTTTCTTTTGCAGAATTCAAAATTATTATTATTTTTTTTCCAAAAAATTAATTATACATGGCATAATTAAAGGACAAGTTTTAAATTATTTTTTTTAGATAACTGATTTTACATGGCATATTTTATTTATTATACTTGGCAATTACCAAAAAACAAAATTCCTCCTACATTTTTGTTGGCCATTTTTAATAGATTACTACACTCAAATTTGTAAAATTTATTTTAATGAAAGAAAAAAAATGGTCTGATCATGCTCCCAGACGTGGGTGTCCATCAAAACTCCCCATTTTATATAACTGACTAATTATGCGGTTATTATTTCAAATCATTTTCAACTTCCTATTTTATCTACTCAGTTTCCCTATTTTGCACATTAGAGCAATGGTGGACGCGAAACAATTTATGCAATTACTGAATTTGTAGGTTCAACTACTACTTTATTAAAGCATGAGATGGATTATTTATTTGGTCAATTACATACTAAAAACGCTACAAATGCATTATCCGGGATTCTTAAAGATATCAATAAGCATCCAATTATTAGACATGATGCAGCCGAAAATGCTGGTTCTCATAGCAGATACGGAACGTATTACACTTCTTGAAGATCTTTCCAAATTACAAATCAACACCAAATGCACAACACCTAATTTCAGAAGCATCTTTACTACCGAAGAATTTGGGTGATTGAATAGTAGGTGCTGGTGGTGTGCAAAGGACCCTTAATCAACGCTACTGCCCAGATAATGAAGGTTTGTAGAAGGCATGGTTTTGTGCAATCTCAACACAATCACAAGGATCAGTGACGATTTCATCTCTCAAGGCCTGAAGTATTGCCTCTGATGTCTCAGTAGTTTCAATGCACCAATAATCAGACTACTTTGGTAACTAAAAGAACTACAAACATAAGACGGAAAGCAGGCAAGTATCTTAAGTACCTCACTATCAGTATTTTGTGCAATGTCTTCAATAATGGACAAAGTTCAACAGGAACATCATATTTTCTTTCATTATGGTGATAAATATTTAAACTGGACTGACTAAGTAGTTCGTAAAAACTCCCTGCACAAATTGACAGCAGGTTAGCATACATATATGTATGCTCATGATGCTACAATAATTGTATACAACATTTCTACTACAATGTATCTATTTATTTAAGTTTTCAAATATGAAACAGGACATCACGTGGGTGTTTATGCTGAAAATTCTGAAGAAATTGTTGAGGAAACTTTGAGATTGCAAAGGTATTCGTAAAACTTATATTATGCTATATTAGGGGTGGGTATATATTGGGTAAAACCGATAACCCGAATCATTAATTATTTATTGGGTTATCGATGTTGGGTTATTGGGTTAACGGTTCGGTAATGGGTTAAAAAAAATTTAATTGGGTTATCGGTTCGGGCTCGGTTTGGCAATTCTGTTATTGGGTTAAACCGATAACCCAATAAAGATTAACTAATTTACTAGTTTGCCCTTAAGTATATTCATACTAGGGTTTCATAATTCATAGTTCACTCTTTGATTTTCCTATTCTTTCTCAGTTTCTCCGTCTCACGCCCTCACCAGTCAACCCGTCAAGACTCAGGCCGGCGTCAGTCGCATCACGCCCTCACCAGTCAGCCCGTCAAGACTCAGGCTGGTATCAGTCGCATTTCTCAACTTCTTTCTTTCACTTTTCAATCGCATCTTCACTTCATTTTTCAGATCCATCAGATTCTTCAGTCGCATATTCACTTCACTCTTCAGTCGCATTGTAGTGTTAAACTATTAGTTGAAGTGTTGAACTATTAGTGTTGAACTTTGTTCAATTGTTGCAGATTTAGTTCTATTGTTCTATTGTTAGCAGAACTATTAGTTCTATGTTTAGCAGAACTATTTGATGAAGTTGTTCAGTCTTCAAAGCAGTCGAAGGGTAGTGACTCAACTTCTCACTTTTACTTTTGACATTTAGAAAAATTGCATCATAAACATGTGCATCGTGACTGACACTTGTATTTGTTATTCATTTAGATTCCTTGTATTTGCAGAAAGTGTTGAAGTGAAAATAAGACTGATATTCTATTTTTTCGTCACTGGCTGATATTGGGATTTTCGTTTATATTTTTTGGGTTGAAGAATGAAAGATAGAAAATTTGGTTAGTGTTTATTTTATTGGATATTGCAGTAAATTTAAATTCTTGATAAATAGAACAGTTATGAAAAGAGTTTTAGCAAAACAGTTCTTAAATTCTTATAAAATTATTTTAGCAAAATAATTTTATACTGAAACTGTTTTATACATTGCGAAATTATTTTAGTTATTTTATCTTATCGGGTAAACCGATAACCGAACCGATAATGATCGATAACTGATTAACCGATAACCAATATCTTATCGGTTTGGTTATCGGGTTATGATATTTGTAAACCGATAACTGATAGGCAAAACCGATAATATTCATAACCGAACCGAACCGAATCGACCGATGCCCATCGCTATGCTATATTACTATATTGTAAATTCATGTTCCTGTGGTATTTACTAATAAAGTTTTGAAATAAGGAATTATTTCATATATTAGAAGTTATGATATGAAGCGCCCTTTGTTCCTTCAGGTAGACTAATTACCTGAAGGAACAAAGGGCGCTTCATATTATAACTTCTAATATATGAAACAATTTCTTATTTTAAGTTAAACGATTGTTTCTCTACTAATATTGCTATAGTTCCACTGGACAAAGAAATTTAATTAAGGAATAAGTTAATACAGTTATCCTCATACTTAGAATTAATTAATAATTTTAACTAGTTAATTAATGGTTTTACACTCTCTTTGTAGATTATAAGGTCATCAATCTTTATAGAGAAAAAAAAAGTGAGAATGATAATTATATTTGGGTAAAATCTTTAAGCCTTTTGTAATGTTATTTAGCTTTATTAAACACTTTCATTTGAGGCCTACTGGAGCTGAACTTGGTGGTGTTATAATTATACTTCTTGCTTTTGGAAAGAAAAAATTTTTTGAGCTCCTAATTCTCTATTAAGATGCAACTATAAACTAGGGGTAATAGCTGTCACATTTACACTATGACATGTTTTTCCATCTGCTATGCTATATGATTATGCTCTTTGAAACTTTGGCAGCAAAAGTATGATTAAATCCATGTTTCTATTGATGCGGGCTTCTCCATTTGGTAATCCTATTGTAATCTCATCTTACAGCTGGAAAGACTTAGTGTCAGATGGAATGTAAGCACGTCACTATATATATTCCTTTTCGTTCTTATTCTTTTTTTCACTCTTGGTGTAATTACTTTATAAAATAATGTTTCACCTATACAAAGAAGTTTGGCTTCAAATTCAGCTAAATAGTTCCAACAGACATGTGAAGTAGTTCTTACTCGAATCATTGAGTTGACGAATATAGGAAATAATGACGGTTCTTGAACAATGGTGTTGACACTCTTTCTGTCCGTATATTCAACTGCTCATGCTTTTTATTCTTCTATCGAGGACGCAATGAAAGTTCTTTTGAGTTAAGAATAGGGTATGTATAAATGCTATATTCTTCTTTTTGCATTACAGATTAATGGAAGAGAGGAATCTATTTATACGATTATTTAATCTGTGGGTTCAAACACTACGCTATTAAAACATTAGATTACTTATGTAGTTGGTCAATAACAAAATAAAAAGACTTCATATGCACAGTCCAGGACTCTTAAAAATTCAATGAGCATCGAGTACAATTAGTTGTTATTTCTCTTGCAATTAAGTATTTGTGGCCCTATCTGTAGATTATTATTTTCAAGTTCAGCGGATTAGTTCAGGAATTATCCTTACCTCTTTTTCTTTCTGTTAGTGCGACTCCAATAAGGAATGCATTTTCTGGATCATTTTGCTTAATTGGTCTGACAAAGCACATCTCGATTTATTTAGAAGGTGCTAGCCTAATGTTGCTATATTTACAACATGAATCTTCTATAACATAATAATTCACTTTTGCTAACAATATCTAAGTGCTATGTATGAAAGTTATTTAGTGTAGTACTGGTAAATTTATCAAAATATATACTACAAATACTTCTACTACTAATTTGACTTGAATTTGATGCCAAGTTATGAGTTTGCTTTGTAATTAATCTTTGCTACTGACTATTATCATATCTGATTTTTGAGTTTTTCTTAACCTTCCTACATATTATAATTATTTTTCATGAAACACATAATTACCCCATGCCGATAGTTTCATGAAAGTTAAATAAGATGCTGAAAATTTTGAGCCGATGTCAAAGAAGAAGTGGACAGGTGCAACACAAGTGGACACACAAATGAGAAGTCGAACATGGGCAGGACAATATGGACAAGTCCGTCAGGCGCATGGCAGGCTAAAAATTCAAGAACAGTTGTATGCGTATCAATGAGCTTGAAATATATTAAATTGAGATTTCTCTATTGGTTGCTTGAATTACAAACCTTTTTTTGTCAATAGTACTACATTTACCAAACTGGTATATACACACATGAATCTTTGATTGTTGTTTTACAACTTACTCTCTGTATTTTATGATTACCAGGAGAGGGTATAGCGATGAGAACATGTGTCCTTCGTCTTCATTGGCTGCATTGAAGAGAGAATCTAAATATTTCTTGACATTAGTACTGTTGTTGGCTTCATATGTAGAAGGTGACATATTTGAACCAATGTTCAATTTCTAGCACTGCATTTGAGATAATATTCAAATTAGTAGATTAGCTTCACAATATATTCTCATAGACTATTGAAAAAGGTCTCCGTTTATATTACTTTTTTTAAACAATGATATGCGTTTATATAGTCATTGATTTTCTTTCTTTTGCAGAATTCATTGACGCTGCATTTAAGATATTTGTGTTTTTCAACCAAAGTGATTTTGTTCTTTAAGAAGCATCAGAAATTCTCATACCTTAATAGTATTACTTCTCATACTCATGCAAAATTATGGTTACTATACAAAGTTGAACTCCCAATTGAGAACTCAATTGGTGGGAGCATCCACCGTAGCTAGGAATTACTCCCCCGGCATAGTTTGAATATTGTGGGGGTGAACTAATAATAGGTTACTTGGTTGATCAGATTAGTGTCTTATAGTAAAAATAACCAATCATCTAAGGATGCATTTTCTTATAGTAATATTGTCCTCACTAGTTATTTTCTAATGGATAAGTGTGTTCCTTCATAACTTGAATATATGAATATCCTGCGCATTTATATGTTCATAAAATAATACCATTTGTACCTTTTATGTACCGTATTTTTCACATATATTTGTTTATAAATTTTTTCGCGCAATGTGCCAGTGTGGATTGGTCACGCTCAACTGTGTCTATTAAAAGACTAAGCGGGCATTGCAAATATAATCCGGGGTATTATGCCCACAGTCGAATCCTACAGGGAATTAACGTATCAACTGTTGTTGTTAGATCACTAAATTCTCAATAATCAACTTTCTCAAATGTTGTAAACAATAGTTGATGGTATTACTAACTAAGATTGAAAGTAAATAAACAATTGTAAACTAAATATGCTTGGGTTGTAAACAATAATGAGAAGGTTCTAAGGTAGTGATTTCCTATATTGATGGAATCTCTTACAGTTATGTTTCATATAGATTCACCAAAACATCTCTATCAATCATGAGCACTCTTTTTACCGTAAATCTCTCCCGAGTAATCGCGATAATTTACTAGAAGTACTCTCCCGAGATACGCTAGCTGACTTTGTTTATTACAGCTCACTTTAGATTGCACCCAAGGCTTAGTTATCCCTAATACCGCCTTTAAACCCGCAGTTATAGATCTCTCTTATACTTTGGGAGTGGTGTTGTTCAACAATTACCTAAATATGCACTCTCTTCCGAGTTATGCACACTAAATAGGAACAACTGATTGAGGATCCTGTCAAGTAACTACAACAAAAACGTAGTTGAACAAATAGAGATTAACTGACAAACTATATTAACATAATCAAGAAGTTCATCCTTCAATAGGTTCCATCAAAACCTTAAATTAGAAGAGTTAGCTACTTATAACAATAATAAAAACTACAAAATAATTCATGAACAATGGTAAAAATACAAAAGGAAGAAGAGAAGAACTTGATGGTGAGCTATCTTCCTTGCTTTCTCTCCTTGTGCTCCTCTCCAGCTCTCCAAAACTGCCCACCTTTTGTTTTGGTCGGCTTCCTTGGTTTAATATAGGGTTTAGGGCTTAAAATCCCGTATTTTGCACTTTGGTCCCTGAAATTTTCCGCCTCTGCTGCGGTTCTGCCGCGGTTACGCCAGAACCGCGGCCAAACACCCTCTCTGATTCTTCAGTTGTCCGCGACTGCACTCTGCCGTGGTTCTGCCGTGGTCCTACCATAATCGCAGTTTTTCACCCTGTTCCGTTTGGAATTTGGAAAACGTAAAACATGAAAGTTGTAGCTCTTTGAGTTATCTTTCCAACCATATATTATGAAGCCCAAATAGAGTTCTACGAAAAGAGGTATGTCTATTTTACTAGACAGTGCGCAATATGCCTCCTCGAGTCTTCGTTCGTACTTAATTATCAAATTTGACACCCCTGAATATGATACCGGCTTAATTCCTTGGATTTTACTGAGACTTCAAAGTTCCAAATCACTTAATTTTATTTTATAACATCTATATAGCTCGGAATCACTCCTACAAGGTATAAAACTCACTGTTAGTGCAAAACACTAGCAATAAAAGTGCAAACTCCACTAAAGTGCAGTAAATTAGAGTATAATAATCGACTAAAATACGTAATTATAGCCTATCATCAATACCCCACACTAAAACCATTGCTCGTCCTCGAGCAATTAAACTACATTTTTATAGACACGGCCTTTTTAAACAATTCTCCTAACTCATCACACCAAGAGTATTTAAAATAGACTCAGCACAAAAACGTAACATCTTCACCTCAAGATTTGACTCACAAGTACCACGCATTATTCACAACTCACCTACTTACTCTAACATAGAGGTCTGTGACATTACCTTTCCTTCATGAATCAAGTGTCCTCACACAACAAAAGAGAGTAGTTCCACACAATAAAATTTACGAACACTTAGGAACTCAAGATAGAAAGAATTCACTCACTTCAGAAATAACATTCATATGCCACAAAAGATGCACCATAAGCTTGCCCGTAGTGTACTATTCCACTAATCGAGCTCATTCAATCTAGGATCAATTAGGACTTTATTTGGTTGTAATGTAG
>MU707749.1:4627-37531 GCA_026770625.1 Nicotiana glauca
GCGCAGCGAAGCCAAATTAAATCAAGGCAAGGGGGCTTACTTTTCCTGAGGCTGATTTTAGCTATGCTAATGGAAGAGGAAAAGTTTTCTGGAGGGGTCCCTTATGGCCCAAGCGCAATATCAATCCATCCCGTGACATCATAAACAGGTCCTCGACCTCATATCAATATCAAGCTACCTCGTGGCGTGCAATCTCAGGCCCTCGGCCTTATAATAAAAATATGTGTATCACCGCTGCTGCGTGCAACCCAACCCAAAAGATATCACAACACAGACCCTCGGCCTTACTCAGTCAAAAATCACATAGGCCTCTCGGGCAACAGTTAAACAGTGTTTCTCAGCCCAAAACATCATTTAAATATAATTTGAGTATTAAAACTGAGTGAACATGGCTGAGTTTTGAAAAAAGTGGAAACAACATGACTGAGTTCAAGTATAAAGTCAAAATAATGAGGAAATATCAACTACAATCCCCGAAGGATTCAAATAATAAGCACGAGGTCCAAATATGGTATTCAGCCCAAATAATGATGATAGCAATAGATTTCAGTCAAATACACGTAAAAATCATCAATCAAGGCAGACCAAGTCATAGTCCCCAATAGTGCACGACCCCACGCTCATCATCAAGCGTGTGCCTCACCTCAATATGGCACTACAATGTGCAATCCGGGGTTTCAAACCCTCAGAACATCATTTACAATCATTACTCACCTCGAATCGGCTAAATCTCTAGCTCGTAACGCCTTTTCCCCTCGAATCGGCCTCCGCACGTGTCGAATCTATCTAAAATTAGAACGAGGATGTCAAAATATGCTAAGGGAACAAAGCCCAAGCGAAAACAATCAATAAAGGGCACAAATCCCGAAATTACCAAAACTCGACCCCCGGGCTCACATCTCGAAATTCAAAAATTTTTACACTAATAGATTCTTCATATCCCCACGAGTTCATACATACCAAGAACATCAAAATCCATCCACAAATGGCCCTTCAAATCCCAAATGTTTGGCCTCCAATTTCAAGCCCTAGTTATCCAATTTTAGGCTTAGATTTGATGATTTTCTAGGTGGAAATTCACATAATAATCGAGTTCTAGTCCAAGAATCTTACCTCCAAATGTTTCCCTCTTGAATCCCTCTTCTATCTCCTTCAAAAATCTCCAAAAACGATCAGCTATGGAGGAAATAAGCCCCAAAATTGCGGACAAGATGAGCTTAAAAACTTTCTGCCCAGGCATATTTTCCTTCTTCGCGAACGCGGTCAAACCCTCGCATTCGTGAAGCACAAACTTACTTTGACCAAATTTTTCCTCTATTCGAACGCGACATGACCATCGCGTACACGATGGTTCCTCAGCCTTACCCTTTGCGATCGCACACCCTCTCTCGCGAACACGAAGAATAAACACGACCTCAGACCAGCTGACCAAAAAGACCCTACGCGAACGTGACTTCTATCTCGCAAACATGATGCAAGAGCATCCAGCCCTTCGCGAACATGGAGTCTTGCTCGCGAACGCGAACACGAAGTCTAATCTTCTACTGACCTCTACTGATTCTTCGCGAACATGAGGGTCCACTCACGAACATGTAGAGTAAAAACCTGCAACTTCTGCGATTTTTCCAACTTCAAAATGATTCGATTGACCACCAGAAACTCACCCGAGGCCCCCAGGACCTCAACCAATGACACCAACATATCCTAATACCTTATTCAATCTTGTTCCAACCTTCGGAACGCTAAAAACAACATTAAAACATCAAATTGCATTGAATTCAAGCTTAAGAATTCCGAAAATCTTCCGAATTACTCTTTTGATAAAAAAACCCAACCAAACCACGTCCGAATGACCTGAAAATTTGCACACACATCCCAAATGACACAATGGAACTACTGCAACTTTCGGAATTTCATTCTGACCTTTGTATCCAAATCTCGCCTATCAACCGAAAATCGCCAAAATATCAACTTCGCCAATTCAAGCCTAAAGCAACTCCAAACCTCCAAAACTCATTCCGATCACACTCCTAAGTCATAAATCACCTCCCGAAGCTAACCGAATCATAAAAATTCCGATTACCCTAAAAACCAAAACCAACAATTTACATAAGTCTTAATACATCATACGGGGCAGGTCATGCCCGAGAGTTGATGAGCCAGGTGCAAAAGCTCAAAACGATCAGTCGGGTCGTTACATCCTCCCCCATTTAAACATACGTTCGTTCGAGAACGTGCCCTGAGTTGTTCCAGGATCCAACCAATTGCTGAATAGACTTACCATACATATACCCGGGATGATCCCATGTCACCCTATCTCGTATAGTTTTGATAACAGATAGAAACTGAAATTTAATAATCCAATCTAGCCCATAAACCATAGAACCACATTTCCATTTCTGAAATCTTCAATGCGATCAGAATCTCACATCTATACTCTGCACAAGCCCGAACAAGCTGTGACAAACCATATCTGTAACCTCGGATGCAATTCTATGATATACCACATAACTCAAACGCTTGCAGCGATAACTCCTAACCACATCGGCTGCACATAACAACCGAATACCGGTAAAAAACCTCTTATCAACTAAAGTTTCATTCCAACTCTTTCATATACCGCCAATGATAAATAAAACACGCAATAAACCATAACCATTCCTCAACTCCACCATTCATGAAACCACTTCTCCCTTGGCAAAGACCATAGCAAATTTCCGAGCCGAACCTTGATATTATCCTCCAACATGCTGAAATCGAATTTGTTGTATCCATTAAAGATCCCAACGATCTTATCTAATCCAACACAACTACTCTGGTGACATGACACCTCAATACAGACTAAAGTCACAACCTGCGCAATAGCGCACCAATAAGCAACAGTCCAAACATACTCAAATCATGAAATGACTCAATTGAAAGAGTTGTACCTCAAGCTCCTCATGCTCGAAATAGACAACCACGCGCAATTTGATGTCTGGAACCAAAGCAAATCATCATACCCACGGTGAATCAAATAACATACACCACACAAACCCGAAAGGGCATAACCGATATGTCATTCATTGAGCAACACCCAATTACTCTTCTCGTTCGGCTTCCACCATGAAACCCCATAAAACCACACCCTATGTGCCTGTAACCAACACATCATATCGCCTCGCAACACCAAAAGGTAACTCATAGATCTCCCCAGATTACTGATAAGCTCAATAACAATCGAATCAACATATCCCTCAATATTAAAATTCGTAGCTAACCAAGCTGACTCAAGTTGGAACACACATCCATATTGGCCTGCCCATAAACCCCTTATCAAGGAAACCCTGAATCTTCTCCTTCAACTCCTTTAACTTTGTTGGTGCTATACGATACGGTGCCTGGCACCAAATCAATACCAAAATCAATAACCCGGTCTGGCGACATGCCCAGCAACAAGAAACACATCCAAAAAGTTTCTCACCACCGGAACTAAATCAATATGAGGAGCCTCTGCACTGACATCCATCACGAGAACCCAAATAAGGAAGATAATCCTTCCCAACCCTCCGTTGGGTCTTCGAAATATGAAACCACTCTATTAAGAACATAATTCGTCGAACCTCACCACTCAGTCTGTGGCATTCCTGGCATAGCCAACAACATCACCTTAGCATAATGGTCTAGAATAACACAACGCGGAGACAACCAGTCTGCACCCAATATCACATCCAAAATCTGACCTACCAAGCAATAAAAGATCTACTCGGGTCTCCAAACCCCAATAGTCGCTAAAAAATGTCGATACACGCGACCCACAACTACAACATTAGCCTGAACATGAGAACTCCTAGACTCCAACTCCATATAGCGCACGAATGACCATACCTGATCCCAATTTTGCCGTCCGAATACATACCATACCTCTAATACCCAATCATTCCACAAGAGATACTCTAAAATTTCTTCTGTTCCGCCGAGCAAACTCGAATATCAGCAGTCGATCTAACAAGAAATTGCCGCAATACTACTTAAGTACCATCAACTTAATCACATTGCCTTCTTCTAAAACATACACCCTCTTCAAATCACCCTAATTAGCAACATCATTCCCTAAATCATCTGAAGATCATCTCCCAAATCATTTGAAGCTCGTTCCTCTACTTATCTGAAGTTGCCCACTGCCTAAGAGTTTTATGACCTTCCTTTCAGAATTGAACCACAACCTTACACACGCAATCTCAATCCTCCAAAATATACCGCATATATCATACCATCCTAGGATAATGTAAGAACTTCATATCTCTTCTAAGCCACAAGCAACTATGTACTCCACTAGCCAAGAACTTTCCATTGATCCCATATAGAAGAAAACTACTATGCATTCCATGCTCCCCATGCTCATAGAAAATATACATCTCTCACCGGTAGAAACCCTCAAGGACTCTCTGAATTTCCATATGCACAAAACTAAACCGTCAGGACTAAATTCTTTAACTCGACCGAGCTACGCAGGCTACTAACCCAAGAGAATTGCCGTGAAATACCTGTAGAAAATTATTACCTCGTAACACCTAAAGAACTAATCATATACTTACCATACCGATCTGGCCTACTACCAAGCTATCCCATCTATCTGAGCTCCCTTCTGATTTACCTTTACTTGATACTCCTTCTTTCTATAACATCACAATTCCTCAACCCAAACATACCACACGAGACCCAAGCATAATACCATACAGCCTAAGGCTCACAACGTGCTGAATACTCTTTTAAATGTTCCCAAAAGCACCACATTCAAGATACCTACTCTAAAAGGACTTACTTTGAATCCAAAGCCATTACCTTCACCTTCCCGATACTGATATATAGAATTCCATAATTAATATAGAAAATACCACAAATCTTGCCATCTTTCACTGAAAACTCAGTTTCTAGCCACAAGTATAACTTGAAAGCCTCCAATTATTGCATGTAAAATTTTGAACACAATGGAACCAGTCTCTAGAGTCGTCCACTCTACTCCAACCGCAGTTAGATTGATTAAACGAACCGAACAACTTGTGCTTCATTAGCACTCCGACACTACAGAATGTAACCTCATTCCAATATAACCAAGCAACTTCCTGCCCTATGCACTGAGCATTCCTTACCAACAATAACTCAGGTTGTTCCCTGATTCTCATACACCCATAAAGCATAACATAACCTTTATTGAAATTTCCTTTACTCAAGCCATAACTGATACGCCTCGAACTAGAACCATTATAGCACATAACCATACAATCAACTATTCAATAGCAGACTACCCCACTTGGCTTGAATCCGTAGATCAAAACACACTCAATAACTCATAATGCATATACTCTATTGCTTCCATAATACCATAGTGAGATTAAACTCGATCCTTCATAAGCTCGTGAAACACAGACCATCTGGTACCTTGAATCTTCTGCAAATCTCGCATCACTCTCTTAAGCGACCTAATTTAAATTACAACACATATCTTTCACTTGTAAATGAGATCTTCTAACAAATAACATAAAGATCGCACAAACTTTCAAACACTCCGAAGGAGATAACCCACCTGCTTCGCCTCGAACTAACCTTTCCGCATACCTCCCACAATCATAAAATTTATGCAGTCACTTAGTCTTCCTGAGTTTGAACTCATACCGCAACATGGAATTTGCTTCATTCCCAACTAGGAAACATGAAAAGATTCTTCACACGCCCATAACTCGGGGCTACACCTCGAATCAAGATGGAAATTTAAGCACCTAATAGTTCTTTTATCCTCCAGCAGACCCTTCTTGCCGCTTCCAAATCATATGATTACATTTTGCAGTCACATCACCCTCATCACGTACTAACCAGTCATTACTTCCCTTAATAGGGGCACGATACCACATATAGATCCAGAAACACGCGCTCACGCAATCAACCGCTCAGGGCTCAAGCTATAAATAACAATTCAACCTTAAGTCTTTCTAGACTGGCCCAACATCAGCATACAAAGATCACATCTCGCCTCTCGATCAGGGAATCACAAGCCATCGATGCACATCTGATACTGAGTGCTCATGTGTGCATACAAACACGTGGAAGGAATTTTACGCACGATATGAATTTCAAGGTTGTGAAGTTTTCCTAAAGGTTCTGTAGCCTCTCGAGGATAAATACAGACATCTCCGTACCGATCCGCGAGACTCTACTAAACCTGCTCATGACTCATGATTAGGGGTGTTCAAACCGAACCGAAAAACTGCACCAAACCGAAAAATCAAACCAAACCGATTAAAAAACCCGATTAGGTTTGGTTTGACTTGGTTTGGTATTGAGTAAAAAAATCCGAACCAAACCGTCATATAAATATATAAATTTTATTTATATTTTTAAGACTTTATAGTGAATTTTCTTTAGAAAGTGTAGAAATATTTGGCATCCTCTCATGTATTAACCTTGAAAGCGTAAATTAACGAAAAATTATTGTTACACGACTAAGAAAATAACTACCATGTGTTAATAAAAAAATTCTCCCATTAGAATATATTAATAGATCATATATTTGTTAATTTTTTCCATATTTACTAAACATATATTCACTTATCAAAGGCTTATCTATAATTTTAACAAAGTAAGATTGAAATAATATTCATGTAACAAAAAAACCCGAAAACCCGAAAAGCCCAACAAAACCGAACCAATCCAAACCGATATAGTTGGTTTGATTCGGTTTTGATGAAAACCGAACCAACCCGGCCCATGTACACCCCTACTCGTGATGCCTATGTAACCTAGGCTCTGATACTAACTTGTCACGACCCTAAACCCAGACCCAGTCGTGATGACGCCTCTCGTGAAGACAAGGCCAGACGATACATTTCCAATCCAGTTTTTAAGCAACTAAACAATAAGCATTACGTCTAAAACATGATATAAACTCAGAAATAAATGACAATACAAAACAATTCGCGGAATACAACCCAACTCAGCCCGGTATCGGGGTGTCACTTGCCATGAGCATCTACTAAGGTCTAAATACAACTGATAAAGTCTGAAATGTACTAAGTACAGACTAATAGAATAAAGAGGGAGAAAAGCAGTGCTGCAAACACTGGCAGCTACCTTGCTAAACTCTGGTGACTCTGCCTCCGATCAACCAATACCCGTTGCCGAGTGTAGAAAATATCTGGATCTGCACACAAGGTGCAGGGAGTAAAGTGAGTACTCCGACTCAGTGAGTAATAATCATAAATAAAGACTGAGTGACAAGAATCATGAAAAGTGCATCAACGTGCTGCACATAAGTAGTACAAAACCAGTAAGAAAACAATGAAGCTATGAAAAGCTCTTAAAGCATCTTAGCTCAGTTTAAAACTTCTTCAAAAATGGCTTTTCAATAGTTAAGCAATTGAATGCAAAACAACTACCCCTCGGGCACAGTTACACAACTAAACAGGTAAATAACATGTAATTAAATAGATAAACACATAAAGGTTCTCCCCTCGGGCTATAATTCAACAACTTCGCCCCTCGGACAATATTTCAAATTAATATTATCCCCTCGGGCAATCACATAAAATAATACCAGCCCCTCGGGCTATATCTTACATCACAATGGGTACCCGCGCTCACTGGGAGTATGCAGCCTCCTGGAGGGGTCCCTTACGATCCAAGCGCAATATCAAGCCATCCCGTGGCATCATAAACAGGTCCTCAACCTCATATCAATATCAAGCCACTTCGTGGCGTACAATCTCAAGCCCTCGGCCTCATAATCAAAATTAGTGTATCACTGATGTGGTGTGCAGCCCGACCCAAAAGATATCCTCACAACACAGGCCCTCGGCCTTACTCAGTCAAAAATCACATAGGCTTCTCGGGTAACAGTAAAACAGTATTTCTCAGCCCAAAACATCATTTAAATATCATTTGAGCATTAAAACTGAGTGAACGTGGCAGAGTTTTGAAAACAGTGGAAACAACAAGACTGAGTTCAAGTATAAAGTCAAAACAGTGAGGAAATATCAACAACAATCCCCGAAGGGTTCAAATAATTGGCACGAAGCCCAAATAATGATGATAGAAATAGATTTCAATCAAATACACGAAAAAATCATCAATCGGGACAGACCAAGTCATAATTCCCAATAGTGCACGACCCCATGCTCATCATCAAGCGTGTGCCTCACCTCAATATAGCACTACGATGTGCAATTCTGAGTTTCAAACCCTCAGAATATCATTTACAATCATTACTCACCTCGAACCGGCTAAATCTCTAGATCGCGGCGCCTTTTCCCCTCGAATCGGTCTCTGCGCACGTCGAATCTATCCAAAATCAGAACGAGAATGTCAAAATATGCTAAGGGAACAAAGCCCAAGTGAAAACAATCAATAAAGGGCATAATCCCAAAATTACCAAAACCCGACCCCCGGGCCCACATCTCGAAATTCAGACATTTTTACACCAATAGATTTCTCATCTCCCCACGAGTTCATACATACCAAGAACATTAAAATCTATCCACAATTGACCTTTCAAATTCCAAATGTTTGGTCTCCAATTTCAAGCCCTAGTTGTCCAATTTTAGGCTTAGATTTCATGATTTTCTAGGTGGAAATTCACATAATAATCGAGTTCTAGTCCAAGAAACTTACCTCCAAATGTTTTCCCCTTGAATCCCTCTTCTATCTCTTTCAAAAATCTCCAAAAATGATCAGCTATGGAGGAAATAAGCCCCAAAATTGCGGACAAGATAAGCTTAAAAACATTCTGCCCAGGCATATTTTCCTTCTTCGCGAACACGGCCAAACCCCCGCGTTCGCGAAGCACAAACTTACTTTGACCAAAATTTTCCTCTATGCGAATGCGACATGACCATCACGAACGTGATGGTTCCTCAGCCTTACCCTTCACGATCACACACCCTCTCTCGCGAACGCGAAGAACAAACACGACCTCAGACCAGCTAACCAAAAAGACCCTACGCGAACGCGACTTCCATCTCGCGAACGCGATGCACGAGCATCCAGCCCTTCGCGAACATGGAGCCTCACTCGCGAACGTGAAGGCTAATCTTCCACTGACTCTTCGCAAATGCGAGGGTCCACTCGCGAATGCGATGATTAAAAACCTGCAACAACTGCAATTTTTCCAACTTCAAAATGATCCAATTGACCACTCGAAACTCACCCGAGGCCCTTGGGACCTCAACCAAAGACACAAACATATCCTAATACCTTATTCAAACCTTTTCCAACCTTCGGGGTAGGTCATGCCCGAGAGTTGACGAGCCAAGTGCAAAAGCTCAAAACGACCGGTCGAGTCGTTACACCTTCATTATGCATGATAGTCTCTCTTTAACTGGTAAACTCTCTTATATATTTTAATATTAAAATGAGTGGGGGAATGTTATTGTAATTGCATTTTATTATTAAAATAAATTCCTATAACACCCACTACTCCATGATATAGAAAATGGCCATAACTCCTATAACTCCCACTGCTCCTGAAGTAGAAAATAGCCATAACTCTTTTATAACTCTTCTCCCATGTTATACCACTAATTATCCCATTTTCTCCATGATATCATAATTTATTACCCCATTTTCTTCCAATTTAATTCAAGGAAGAATTCTTACACCTATAAATAGAAGTCTTTCTTCCATATTGTGGGATGAAAAAAATAATTGTACAGTGTTTCTATAAAGTGAGGTTAACTTTGTAAAAATAGAATAAGAGAGTTTATTTACTTTTGTTGAAGGAAGGTTTTCATCTTAGTGGAGCTTTGGACTCAAAAACTTGTCCAGAGTTTATTCGAGTCATACGATGTGATCGAGCTGTTGTATCCTGGGGGAGATAGGTCAAGAGGATTACTGCTAGACCAGTGAAAACTTTACTGCAGTGGGCTTGAATCTCCTTAAAGAGAGCGAGATATCCGCGCCTCAGCCTGAAGATATTTTTATTTTATTTTTTCAACTGTAATTGTATTTTCATCAATAGAAAGATTTATATCCTTTCCTCCTATGGAGCATATGGCTCAATCGAAATAGTAACAACCATTTAAACACTAACTGCTATTTTAAACCAAAGCCTGCTATAGCACTAGCAATAAAATATAAGTTAGTCACTGAAAAAGAAAAAAAAATTGTTCCTTCCCATGCAATAAAGGTTGCATGGCATAAGCCTCAAACAAATAGCTACAAATTAAATATTGATAGGGCTTCCAATGAAATGGTTAAATTAGGGGGGTTAGGAGGACTATTTAGGAACCACAATGGTAAATGGACAATGGGCTTCCAACACAGATGCCCGCCATCCTCTCCAATTCAGGGTGAATTACTAGCACTTAAGGAAGGTCTCAAAATAGCTCTTATGAAGGGGTTCACTCCTTTGATCGTTGATACAGATGCCACAGAGGTAATCAATCTTATAAACAATGGTTGTGTTACTCATGAATTACTCATTGGTTCATGCAGGTCGTTAATGCTCCAGCTAAGGGAGCCGAGGATCATCCGTAATTTCAGGGAAGGAAACAAAGTAGCCCACAAGCTGGCGAGGGAGGCTCTGGAAAAAAAAGGAACTATCAACATCTGTACAAACCACCCTCTTATGTAATAAATAATCTAGCTACTGATAGGGATACTTGTGTTTATTTTGTTAAAACTATATCTACTTCTGTATGTGCCAAGCTAGCCGACTGGGGCAATGTCAATGTCCTTGAGGCATGTTGTTTTCTGGATGATGTAACAAATACTATTCTGTAGCTTTAATATGTAATATTGTCTTTTGGTCAAAAAAAATATTTTATGTGGTTTTTTCTTTCCCTTTCTTCCCTGTTCTCTGCTAACAATAGTATTCCCCAAGTTGATTCAACAATAGTATGTGGTTTCTCTTATTTTGAATTGCAAAGATGGCTACACCAGTTCATGAAATCCGAAAATTTCAAGCAACTCGAGGCAATGGAATTTGAAAGTTGTGGGAAATTCCGGATCGTTTTAAGCCTGAAATACCATATTCCATAAAATTAATCTTACAAGATAGCAATGGTAACATACTTCTATGTAGGTTTTGTTTGTTGTGTATTTTTGCATTATTTTTCATAAGGAGGATCTATGGGATTCTTCTAATGTGATCGACCAGGGGAGTAATAAGTTAAGTTTTATTTTGCCTATTTTTCCCTTTATTTATCCAATTTGGGTATTATTCTTCTCATTCTATTGAGTTTTATAGTAGCAACTTTTTTGGATCTTCTTCTATTTCTTCCTTTGGGCTAATTCTTTGTATATCTGTTTGATTTCTTTCTTCTTTTCCTTAAGAAAACCTTTTCAGGCAATTCCTTTTCAAGAGTAAATTAAATTTTCTTTTCAATAGATTCCCAGTAATTGAATTTTCTTAAGTTTTTTGCTTTGTTCATCACACACACACATTATATATAAATATATATATTGTTGTTGTCACGACCCAAAATCGACTAAGGGTCATGGTGCACCGGACACCTCTGTCAGACCAGCCAACTAACTTATCCATTAATTCCTCTTTTAATACTTTTGATAATCTAAGGGTTTTCCTTCTATTTTTATAAATAAAAGTCCACTACTAGAATTCAAATTTAAATAATAACAATTCGTACAAATCCGTTGTAAACCATCCCAGAAACTCGGTGTCACGAGTACATGAGCGACTACTGATAAGAGAAATAAAATACAACATCCGCCTGAAATACAGTGGACGGAAAGTAAATACAGTACATTGGAAGGAACTACTCTAGTTGCGGTCGCTGCAATGATGTTGCTCACCTAGTCCCAGCATCATCCATGCTGCTATGCCCAATAGGCTGCTAGAGGTATATATACCTGTGCAACAAAATGCACAGAAGTGTTGTATGAGTACGTAATGTACTCAGTAAGTGTCCCGCCTAATCCTGAAGGGGTAGAGACGAGATGGTCAACTTTGACACACTCTAATGGTCCAACGGTTATTTATTCTCAATATACATATCAATCAGTGGATTTATTTTCTAACATGATTTTTATCCAGATAGAGGGAACAAGTAAACACATAATTCTTTCATAGGAATTTTTTCAAGATTTCTTTTCATCATTAACAAGATGATCTCGAGCCAGAGTGTGGCATGTAATGACTTAAATAAGTCCAGGCAGCAATACAAGCATGCGCAAATCATACGGAGGCGACGACCCGATCCAACAGAAATAAATGTGCACTTGCCGAGGGTCGACGACGCGCCTATAGATGCATCTATTAATCTGCCGAGGCGTTCGGCCCGTTCCAAAATAAACACCCACAGATAGACAATCAGTCAAGAAGTCAACATGGAGCAATTATCCAAGAAAGGCCAATTCTCTTTAATAACTTTGAGAAAACGAAGCTTAAGTCTTTTTCGAATTTCATTTATTAGTTTAATGCTATCAATCACCCTGCTCGTGAATCATCCATGTGACGCAGGTACACGTAAGATACATGCTCAGATAGCCAATTAGAATTTTATCGAGGAATAATTATCCAAATAAGCCAATTCTCTGTTTAACAAATTCGGAAATGATGTTTAATCTCTTTTTAAATTCGTTTACTAATCAAGGGTGATTTAAACAATCCAAGTCATCAATGAGTTCATAATTAATTCAAGTATAACATGCTGATGGGTCCTAACTACCTGGACAATAGCATAATAGTAGCTACGCACGGACTCTCGTCATCTCGTGCGTACGTAGCCCCCACAAATAGGAGCACATAATCATTCACTTCACCTATGGGGTAAATTTCGCCTCACAAGATTAGAAAGGAGACTCACCTCACTCCGAAGATCCGCAACTGGCATTCTACATTCTTCCGAAGACTTGCACCAACGCACAATGCTCCAAAACTAGCCAACGATCATATAAATCCATTAATATATGCTCAATTATACTTTACAACCCAATTTATAACCATTCCTAACCCCGAATGAAAAGTTGACAAATATGCCCTCGGGTCCACGTGCCCGGATTCCAAAATTTCTCGAAGATAAAGTTTACTCATGAACTCACGAACTCAAATATATAATTTTTCTCTTAATTCTATACTCGAAATCGTGGCTAAAATCCAAGATTATAATTTTCTAGGTTTTCCTCTAACCCTCAATTTTCTACCCATTTTCATACTAAAATCCATACATAATTAATGTATTTAACTCATAATAGGTAGAAATAACTTACCTTAACATTGTTGATGAAGAACCTTTCTTGAATCCTCCCAAAATCGCCAAAGCCATGAGAAATGAGAGAGAAATGGCCAAAATCCGACTTTTAAAACAATGCTACTGCCCCAGCTATTTTCGCTTTTGCGGAAATTTTACCGCCGAAGCGGTTCCGTTTTTGCGGTCGAAAGCCGCTTCTGCGGTCCTGGGCTCAGCCCCCTTTTTCCGCTTCTGTGATCCCCTCTTCCGCAGATACGGTCCCGCTTCTGCGGAACCTTGACCGCATCTGCTGTCCAAAATCCTTCGAACAAAACTGCTTCTGCGGCTCCCAAAATCACCAAAGCCATGAGAAATGAGAGAGAAATGGCCAAAATCCGACTTTTAAAACAATGCTACTACCCCAGCTATTTCCGCTTCTGCGGAAATTTTACCGCTTAAGCGGTTCCGCTTTTGCGGTCGAAAGCCGCTTCTGCGGTCCTGAGCTCAGCCCTATTTTTCCACTTCTGCGATCCCCTCTTTCGCAGATGCGGTCCCGCTTCTGCGTAACCTTGACCGCATCTGCGGTCCAAAATCCTTCGAACAAAACCGCTTATGCGGTCTCATTTTCGCAGAAGCGAAAACACCAGCAACCAGATCCTTCAACCTTCTTCAAAATTCCATTTTTGATCCGTTAACCACCCGGAATCCACCCGAGGCCCCCGGGACCCAAACCAATCATCCCAACCAGTCCCAAAACACATTACGGACTTGCTCGAGGCCTCAAATCATAACAAACAACGCCAAAACCATGAATTACACCCCGATTCAAGCTTTATGAACTTTCAACTTTCCAACTTCTATTTCCGATGCTTAAACCTATCAAATCACGTCCGATTAACCTCAAATTTTGCATACAAGTCATATTTGACATTATGTACCTACTCCAACTTTCGGAATTAGATTCCGACCCCGATATCAAAAAGTCCACTTCCGGTCAAACTTCCCAAAAACCTTCAAATTTCTATCTTTAGCCAAATGGCTTCAAAATGACCTACGGACCTCCGAATTCCCTTCCGATCGTGCTCCCAACTCCAGAATCACCATACGGAGCTACTCCCAATCTCGGAATCCCAAACGGACATCGATAACACTGAAATGCACTCCAAGCCAAACTTAAGAAATTCCTTCAAAAATGCTAACTTCCACAATAGGCGTCAAAACGCTCCCGGGTTATTCAAAACCCAAACCGGGCATACGCCCAAGTCCGAAATCATCATACGAACCTGCTGGAATTTTCAGATCCTAATTCCAAGGTCGTCTACTCAAAATTCTAATCCTAGTTCATTCTTTCAACTTTAAGCTTCTCAAATGAGAATTTTCATTTAAATCTAACTCTGATCTTCCCGAATTTAAATTTCGACCATGCGAACAAGTCACAATACCTGGGATGAAGCTGCTCATGGGCTCAGACTGCTGAACGACACGCTAGTGCTCGAATGACCGGTCGGGTCGTTACAGTTGTCTTCATCAGCCTTTGGATTTCCTTTAACGTCGTTTATAGACTAGGCATTAATTGAAAATTGTAACCATCACCATATAGAAGTCCTCTCCATTTCTTCAAGACTTCTGTCAGTGGAAACGGAATCAACTCCTGTCTCTAATTTACTCATACAAAAAATTGTACATCGTCCATTTTTAATTGTTAGTTATTGATATTGCACTCCTGTTACAATTTTACCAATATTAATAATAACATTTCAAAAAATATTTGAAATTGATTTGGAGAATGAGTAGTAAATGATAAGGGTAAAATAAGAATAAAAAAATATTTGTCTCTTGATTATTATTATAATTATTATTATTTTGTGTGTTTACGTGTGTGTGTTTAATAACGGGTCATTTTGGAATTGAATTAAATTTATATTTTCGTTGACTAGAAAGATGATATATGTTATGCCATACAAGAGTGGATCAAAAGTCTTTTGCTTGCAATATATATTTTCATAATCTCCTAATAATCAAATTATGATGTCTTTCGATGCATTATGATAGCGGGAGGTTAACATCGAGTCTCAATCTAACTATATATGCATTTATGTAGGCATGTTAGATATAATTATATGCTTTTGCATTACAGGATTTGCTCAATAAGATATAGTTGAAGCTTTAACCTGTTGTGGCCAAGCTCATGAGACTAAAGGTGGAAGATATAGCATCTTTATGTCTGGAAATAATCTCACTGAGTTAGACCACAATTATAAATATGTTAGTTTTTCAATAAGCATTATCATTATTTTTACAGCTCCCAATTTACTTTGTTTTATAATTGCTTGAACAAACCACAATAGTAAAAGTCGACTGCCACAAATAAAAAGCTTTAAGTCAGAAAGACATTGCACAACTCATTGCTCCTTGACTTGCTACTTTACGAAACCTTATTCAAGAATTCTATAGCTTTGAAGATATATTGGCGAAAAAGCTTCATTTTTTAAGTATCTAACACCGCACATTGTTTTAAGGTAATCGATTTTGACTAGATCACTTTATGTAATAATTTTTTTGTTTTTTTTTTTAAATTATACATTGTCCAAATAGTGGAGAAGCAAGCTTGGATGTTAGTTATCTTCGGTTTTTAAAGTATCTAATGCCGCACATTGTTTAGAGATAATCGACTTTGACTAGATCCCTTTCTGTAAATATTTTTTTGCGTTGCTTTTTTTTTGAATTATACATTATTCAAACAGTGGAGAAGCAATCTTGGATGTCAGATAAAGGATTAAAAAGAAAGATACATGATTAAATCCTATGTGCATTGTAATTTTTTTATTTAAGCGGTAACAAATCTGAAATTTGGTTAAGCATATGGATGGAGAGGCCCAAATCATTCACTTTTACTAGGTTTGAAATCTACTGAGTTTAATATCAACAAATTCTTGGTCTTCATATTGAAAGTCCAAGATCAAGTAGGTTTTGTTGGCCTGTTATTTAGAGAAATCTATCAAAATTCTTAGGATTTTGCTCAATTCCGTTAGCTAGATTGTGTCACCACAAATTTTGAAATAAACCAACAACTTCTTTTAGGCTGAAAAAAGATTTTCACATCTCAACAGTACCAATTTAAAAAAAAAAAAAGGTTTTCATCTTATCATTTAATATCTTTGATTGCTAAAATATCTCTGATTGTTACAATTATTGTACTACAAAGCAAGAACTGTTGCGAGGTAATTTTTAAAGCATTTTTTTAGGAAAAATAAAATTGACATAAAAAAGTCATAGATATTCAACTATATACTGTTAGGTCATCTATAGTTCCCTTATCTTGGTATTCTGTTCTTTGAGATCTGAAATGAACGATTTAGGATAAGTTTTTTTTGATGTCTAATAGAGTGCCAACTCAGTCTTATCCTTCTTCAACAAATTGCAATCGTAATGGTCTCTTTACTCTTTTATTAATCATAAAAACTATTCTTTTAAAGCACATGGATACAATTTTATCAATTACAAAATCTGGTGCACATTTGGTCAGTAGTATCATTCTTATGTCTCTATTTTTTTTTTTGGGTTAGAGGCCTTTTCACACTTTTCAGTATTTTTTCTCAAATTGAAGGTACACATGATAAGTTCAAAAAGTTATGTATTGTTGAAGACGCGACTAATGAGAAAGAAGCTCAATTAATTTGAATTTCCTCAACTCAGGTAATATCTTTCTTTGTTGATATTGACTGCTTTCAATATACTATCTTGGCAAAATATCACAAAATATTTTAATTGTTTCCAAATCGTCCCATGCGCCGTAACATTTGTAACTCTGAAATTTACTTCTATTGATCCTGTTAGGCTAATGGCAACTGAAAGCCCTGCCCAAAATTCAGTTTTCTTGCTATAGATTTATCCTAAAAAATTAGCAAATGGATAATGTGGGAGAGAATATTTGAAAGTTGCCATGAACCTTTTGTTATTCTTGGTAAATGACAAGTAATTGCTTAATATTTTTCTCAGTAATCTATCTTGATGATGTTGCTTGAAATTAGTGATTCCCTCTTTTGGGGGTGAAAGGAAAATTGGTTTGGTCAATAGGAGGTTTAAACAAAATTAAATAATAAAAGTTGAATAGTTTGAAGTGTTTCAAAGGACTTTTGGTATTTTCTGTATTTGCCTTCTATGCAGTTGATGACTTAGGGACATATTCTTGATTAGCTCATGATATCTCATGATAGAAAGAGGTTATAGGTCTAATCAAGGTGTGTAATTTCATGCTTAAATTAGAATTATGGTCGCCCCTGGAGAGAATTTGGAAAGTGCTCAAAATTTTTGCATATGGAACAGATGCTTCACCTGCAACACAAAAACACAAGATGTAGATTACTTAATTATGTATTGCAAGACCACATATTTTTGAACTTTTTTGCATGAAATAGGTAATTCTCAAGTTCATATTCTGAATTCTATTGCAAATTATCACAGAGAACAAGATTGCTATCGAAATATCACATATTTTTATCCACTGTGTATGTCCCTTGAATAGGTTTACTGGATACTTGACAAATAATTTCTGCAAATCCATTTGCTACGTGTACATTTTATTTTGAGCTAATATTTTCATGTCGTTGATTTGCAGTTTCAAAAATATGTTAGTTTGTAATAAGACCGATCCAAAAAAATTATAATAACTTATCCCAAAAAAATAAAAATATAAATCTGCAATATATCATACCTGGTTCATATACACACAAGTGAACTTTTTCAACATCATATTCAAATACATGTTTCTCTTTAATAATATTAATTGGTGCATTGGACATGAAGAAATTCTATACCATGTTACTATTTACATATTCCTTAGTCCTTTAATGACTCTTGGTGAAAATCAGTTATTTGATGTTCGACGTATGCTTTAGATATGTGGCGTTGATATCTCTTTGTGAAACATGTGCTTTAAGGATCATAAAATGATGATTGAAAATGCATGTTTGTTTTCGTGCATCTACTTTTCTCTCGCAAGCTTATACAGTCCATTAGAAACACTTGCTTAACATTCCCAAACTGATAAGTTTGTCAAGTCCTTATCCTTAAAGGAAAAGCATGACTAATCTTACAGCATTTGGCATATAATAGTATAAAAAAATATGAGACAACTATGAAGTTGGAGAAAATATGCAAAAGCTTTAGGACGGGACGAAAATTGGCATATAGTACGATATTCATTCAGCAGAGTTAGTATGTATTTTAATTTCCTTTCTGTTAAATTAAAGTTGTATTGATTTCAGATTTTTCTGATACCCTTTTCGATTTGTTACGGTGAAGTTATTACAGTTGGCATGAGTCGCACACACTTCTATTTCATTTCTTGATCTTGAGAAGCAGGAGACATCAATTTCGTGATGGTTAAGAGCAAGAACTAGAGTTGTCAAATTAAATTTGGATCACATTAATTCTATAAGTAATTGATTTCACTAATATTTTTGTTTCTTCGTGCATATAGACAAAGGCTTATCTAAGAATGGTAAAGTCCAAAAAATTGCTTTAGTGTATTGGCTAGAAGCTTTAAGTAAATTATGTATGATATGTGTCTTGATTTTCTCTTTATATCTGTCTTGATTTTCTCTTTGTTTGAAACACACAATGTATGTCGATTATGTCTGTAAATATATAAAGATCAACAAGACCCAACATATAATGAATAACAAAATCATATTTTTGTTATGCTCCTTTGTGTCTACCGTATTATTCAAGTAAAATTTCCTTTTTTATTTTTTTATACTCTGCACAATGCGCGGGTACGAATACTAGTGCTATTTAATAAAATATATACCAATAAAAAGTTACTAATAATATATAATACTTAGGAAAAAAAATTATTCTTTCAATAAGTATGATTGAAATTGTTGAAAACACATAGCCTTAGACACTGTAGTCTGCAAAAGATTGAAAGTGATTTGGATATATTTGGAGTCAAAATTCATAGTTGAAAATTTCACACATATGTATATATGAATATACACAAATATACATGGGATATATAAAAATACACAAGGGATACTCGAGGAATACACTTGGGGATGCAAACTTCTTCAATGGTCCTCGTTTACTTTGAATTTGACTTAAACTTCAATTGAAACTACCACAAATCTCTATCAAATCATTCCAAAATTAAGATTTAGACTTCTTAAAATATACCTAATCTATTTCAACAATACTCATTCGAAATAAATTCTAGTATCGGAAACTCGAATTTTCAAACTCAAGCTTAAGCGAGGTTAAAAAAATTTCAATAGTAAAAATAAAAATAGCATGAAAACGACAGGCTTCGATATTTTTTGTAGACACCACCACGTCTCAAGAGTGGAAGCCATCATGGAATCATAAATGACCACAACTCTATTGAGTATTTCTTGAAGGGCATGAATAGAAAATGGAAGAAACACCTTTTAGACTGCACTTCTTCATCTTATCCTTTTATTGCTTATAAATAGAATGACATTATTTTAGATTTTTGACTACCAAATTTCCAATAAGTTTATGCATATTTGTAAAATGAAATGGAGTATGCCCATCTGAGTTCGTCGAAGTTTTATAGTTTGCATTGCCGCTATTGCATAATAGTTTTTTCATTAAGAATTAATCTAAATATCTTAGGCAACAATAAGGGGATTAAATTTCTTAAGGAAACACATTGAAATTTTGGTCTCGGAATATTTTTGCATTTTCAGTTTTAACCTTCTATTTTCTGATTTTCTGTTTATGTACAATATTTTAGTAACAAACTCTGTGTTATATTGGAAAACTTTCTTACAAATATACTAACGTGAATATTAAATATGCATTCAGAACTGATGATGTAAGCCTATAAGTGTTCATATGGTTTAGAACAATTATTAGAACGGTTAGGAGGGGCCATATAAGAAGGTGAGGTTGAGAATTATAGGAAATGGACGTAATTAGTAGCAACTGCTAAATTACAAGGGTGGATTCGATCCTTAACGTGGCTAGTTTCTGTACTAAAACCAACATAATGAATTAGTTATATTATATGAAGAAACAAAATGAGAGACAGAGTAATTGATTGAGGTGAACCATACCAATTTGGTCATAGTTTACAAAATAATTAGCAGAGAAGCAGAGAAGAGAAGTAAAGAAGGAAGCTTAGCCACTTCGTGATAGAAAAAAAATAAAACAATGGCCAATATTGGTAGCATTTTATAAATTTGGTGTTCTTTTTTCTGTGTGCTCTGGACTGCAAACAATAGTTTCTTATTTCAAGGCTCTTTCTTTCCCATATTAGAATAGTCATCCCCATGTTATAAATCCTTTATTGATTTTGGTCCATGTCGATTACTACGAATTTGTATTGGATCCCTCTGAGACTTACAAGCTCGGTTGAGCTGAAACACAGGTAGAAGCTACAATATACTGGACAACTCTTTTTTTTTTCTTTTTAACTCGGAAAACTAAAATATAGCACAATTTGGCCACATTTCAGACCAGTAATTGAAGAAATAGCCAACATATGTAAAGTAGATTAAAAACATCATTCTCAATGCGGAAATAAAATTAAAAAAAAAAAAAACTCTGCCAAAATATGAAAAAGTTATGGTGGAGTTTCAAATATTAATATTAGTTCAAACTCCATCATTTTTTTGTAATTCCAGCAGTTTTTTGGAGTTTGACATAAAATTATATTAGTTCAAACTCTAGCATTTTTTTGGTGAACTCCAACATTTTCCCCTAGAGTTTGAACTAATGTAGTTCAAATTTCAGCATTTTAACCAATATTTTTCTTATGCGCTAAATTAATTTTTAGACTAGACTATGCCTTTAGGGTTCATTTCACATATCACTTTCTCTTTTAACTTTCCGTCAAGTTGGTACTTGTAGGCTGCACCTAAATGTAAAGTTCAATGATCATGACATATATGTGTTGGCTATAATTTTGTGAACTTCATTGTTACTCTATGTACTTTGTATCTTCTTAGTATTTTAGATTCTATTTACTGCTTTTTATTAACTGCATGGAAGAGTGAAATTTGGAGTTTACTTTAGATGGTCAAAACTTGAAATTGGAGAAAAAAGAAAAGATTTCCGAGATTGTCCTGGTCATTGCTATAGCGGATAAGAAGAAGGTTTAGTTTGAGAATATGTTTGTCCAACTAATTACAAAAATGGCTAATTTTAATAGGGCATTTTCATTCCTATACCAATTTTTGAACTTTAATATCAAATATGTGTATATTAAGTAAATTACCTGCCCAGTTCATATTTTTTCTACCATCTATGTACCATTCCCTAATCTTTCCTCAATTATCCATTAAAAGTAAGGAAAGAATGTTCCCTTGATTGAGAACAAAGTAAAAATATGCCATAATTATGGGTAGACTTTAATTATGGTAATAAAGTGAAAGTCTATAGTAAAAGTGGGTATGCTACAACTCAGGAGATAATTTTGGGAGTGAATGTTTCTACTCCCAACTTCAATTTTTGAAGCATTAATCTACATATTACCTACATATAACTACACAATCACAACACACAATGCTAAAAGCAAATCAAGAAGAAAAAATACATACAAATCCGCTTCAAAAAAATACAGGATGATGTTCTGTAGAGTGACTACACCTCATCTTCAAAATGTAAAAGAAAATTAGAATATAACTAGAAAACGACTACAAATACCTACAATTATAAACTGTAGATAATCGACATAATAATTTATCTACAAAATTAAGACAACTAATCTACAATCTGCTTCAGAAAAATACAGGATGGTGTTCTGTAGAGTGACTACATCTCAACTTGAAAATATAAAAGCAAACACGAATTTAACTCCCAATTGACTACAATTATAAAATGTAGATAATCGAACCTACAATTAATTTACAAAATTAAGATAACTAATCTATAATTGAGGAAAGANTGTTTAGTCTTTAGTGATGATGCACCCCATAATCCACATTATGTGGGGCAAAAAAATATCCATTTTGAACAAAATGATAAATTATTTCTCATTAGTAAGCTGCATAAAAATGAAGCATTAATCTACATATTACCTACATATAACTACACAATCACTACATACAATGCTAAAAGCAAATCAAGAAGAAAAAATACACACAAATCTGCTTCAAAAAAATACAGGATGGTGTTCTGTAGAGTGACTACACCTCAGCTTCAAAATGTAAAAGCAAATTAGAATATAACTACAAAACGACCACAAATACCTACAATTATAAACTGTAGATAATCGACATAACAATTTATGTACAAAATTAAGACAACTAATCTACAATCTGCTTCAAAAAATACAGGAAGATGTTCTGTAAGATGACTACATCTCAACTTGAAAATGTAAAAGCAAACAAGAATTTAACTCCCAATCGACTACAATTAACTACAATTTACCAAACCCTAAAAACAGAGATTTTTACAATTTTAGTATGAATGCTTGATGAAGACCTTCTTCCATGGTGAATGCATTCACTTCATCTATGGTGAATTCTAAAGTAGGTATTCCATGCTCAAACGTAACAGGACAAAGATTGTTTTGACAGTAGATGCAATGCATAAGACTGTTTAATATTAGGATTTGGATGAGTTTCTATGGTGTTTTGGATAACCTCTCTTACAGCCAAAGGCTGGGGAGAGGTGGCAGCAGCCATGATGATCTTCAAAGCTCCATTTACGTGAAGAAGAAGCTGAAAATTCCGAGTGCTACAGTAGCTCGATCTTTAAAATTAAGATGTGGAAAAATTAGCTATGATTTTGACTATGAAACCAATTGGGGATTGTGTGCGAAAAGTAGATATTTCTTTTGATACCAAATTTTGCGAGAATCCACCGCCGGATGCCAGATTTATGGCTCGTGAATAGTAACAGATTTACTATTCACCCTTCTTCTTAAAGAGAAGGGAGAGGATTTTTTTGGGGGAGGGCGGAATTATGGGTAAAACTAAAAAGAAAGAGATATAGGACTCATTAATTTAGGATAATTAATATAGTTAATGTGGGGGTAGGGTTTGAGCTATAATTATGCCTCATATATAAAACCCATTAATTATTACCCTCAATGGTATATAAATGATAATTTAGTTTACCAACTGTAATTATATCTAAAGTTAAACATTGAGGGTAATAATTTTGCAATTGTGGTATATGGATGTAAAAATTCCAATTTTTTTAAATTACTTTCGAATTTGCTTATAAGTTACACATTTAGCCCATCAACCAAAAACATTTACATTTTCTAGCCTAGGATTGAAAAATATACACTGATTTGCATGTGTGTGTATATATATATATATATATATATTACATATTAATATACAAAAAAAATATATTTTGTCATCAATTATTTTTTAGAGTGGCTATATTGTGTTATTTTTCCCTTTATAAGTAGCAATAGTAAAAATGGCCATTTGTGAAATCGTCCTCGGAAAACTCTATTTGGGCCTTGCAATGCATAACGGCGCATGAAAATGCGGACGACGTCGTTGAGACTGGGGAGAGCAGTATTATTAGTATGTCGAAGCTTAACCCCTGCAGCTATATCCGTGCCCTAAAACCCACAATTGGAAAGAAAGCAATTTGCTCTCTGCTTCTGTAAAACCCTAAGCGTCTGTACATCTTCGTCGACGACAATGAAGCTAGTGAGGTACATTTTCAATCTTCGAATTTTGTTCCATGGAGTTATTTTTTCCGTTAAATTTAGTTATGGATTTAAATTTACTTATGTCTTTGCAGATTCTTAATGAAGTTGAATAATGAGACGGTCTCCATTGAGCTCAAGAATGGCACCGTTGTTCATGGAACTATTACAGGTATCTCTTTTTCCCCCCTGCCTCTCAGTCTCTCCACTAAGCTTAAACGGCTTCGTTTTTTCAAGTTTTAGTTATTGTAAGGTTTTCATTTCGTTACTACGGTTTTATTTGATGCTTTCCATACATTAGTTGCTTGACAATGTTAGCAGCTGACATATACGATTGGCTTTTCAGATACAATTGCTAATTGTAGTATTTATTTACGGAGGTGCCCAATAGGTGTCTAGGTAATAATATTTCTTTTTCTTTTTTACGATCTGTACATAGTAATGCTTGGAATTTCTAGTGATTTCAGTTGAATAAATATATGCACACCACTGAAAATAATGTTTATTCTACACATGTGAATGGAGTGCTTAAGTGGTTTGAGTTGAATTGATGTTTTGTGCTTAACCATGAATCAGAATGGGATGATTCAACATGCAATATTGGAAGGTAAAACGTTTGGTTATAGATCCTTCTTTTCCATGTGGAATACTGAGTACTGTAATCTTCACCTTATTGCTCTAGATGTGTACACGCTGCTTGTTCCCCTAGAATATTCTATGGATGTAAATCTCCCGAGGACAAGAAATTAAACTAGTGCAAATTCATACAATCATTAAAACAGCATGTTCAAGATAATCAGCAATATCTTTATACCTTTCTAGATATGTCAGTATCTTCTATATCTCAGTGCTTGGATGTGGGATGATTTTATTATAAATAATAGGTGTTACGCCTTGACCAATAATAATCTTGACCTTTTGCAATCATTAAGTTCTTTCCCAATCTCAAGCTTAAAAGAGTTAGGCTCGGTCACTTAGAAATTGCATTCAATAATACTCCTGTCATGAACTTGGCTCCCGGAAGTTGATGTTTAGATAGGTACATCAAATTGGCATTATGTAATCTAAAGTATGGTATTGTCGTGTACCGGGTGTCCCTTCTGGAATTTGATGTTTACCAAGCACGGTCGGAGGTCGATCATGAGCTGAAATCGGTCAATCTATGAGCTTAATAAGCGGATATGGAAGTTTTTCTTACTAGTTGTACCGTGTATGCAGGTTATGATATTAAAAGAGTACTCTTCACTGTTGCATTTGGTATTATTTATGCTGTTGTCATCTTGTTGTATTTGCTATGCAAGTGCATTGTTACTTTTTTGACTAGCAGTTGAGAACTGATCTCATTTTCACGGACCAAACTTTGAGAAGAAAAGTAAAGTGTGGAATTAGTTTTGGACTAGTAATAACAATTACAGATGCAATAAGCTCTATTCCTTGACCCCGAAAGCAGTTTGTCAAATTCTTTTGCCCTCTGTTTAGTTTAGTCTAGGATTTTTAAATCAAATTGTGCCTTCTTTCCAATCTTAAATTGACTTTTTATGTTAGGCTAAAGGTGTGCCCGCAAGTGGCAGTGGCAAGTGGCAGTGGCAAGTGGCAACCCCAAGTACTGGCATGTAGTTTCAATGCAACACCCTAAGTAAATCTCACAACGGCGAAACACAAATTTTGAGTATTTTCCAAAGCAAGTCTTAGAGGGTGTTCGGCTAAGCTTATAAGCATTTTTTAGCTTATCTATGCGTTTAGTAAAATTAAAAGTGCTTGTAAGCCAAAAATAAGCCAAAAGTCATAAGTTGTCTCCCCCAACTTATCAAATTTCAGCTTATAAGCACTTTAGGTTTGACCAAAATATTTATTATTCTATGCCTAAAATACTTCTTTTTAAAACAAAATTCTGCGTATACCGAGTTCTTCAGCTGCTTATTATTAATTTCAGCACTTTTATCCAAACACGTAACTGCTTATTTTTTAAATCAGCTTCAGCTCTTTTCAGCACCTAATGCTTGTCAGCTACTCTAAATCAGCTAAGCCAAACGAGCTCTTAGACCTTGGTACCAAGTCACACGAGCCTAGGCCTAAGGTGGACGTTAGCACTAGTGGATTGGACTGCTACATATTGTATTAGAGGTGCGCCACGTGCAACCTTAGGCAATGGCAATGATGAGACAAACTTCAGAAGGACGCTAAGCCTTTAAGGGAAGAGTTTGTAATATATTAAGCAAATCCCACATTGACACTACATGGGAGAGATGTTAGGTATCTACAAAATCAAGTTTTAGACCCTAAGGATGATTTTTAAAGCTGTACAAAACCTAGGCCCAAAATGCATAATACCATGAGTGGACTGTGTTGTTACATTTAGCATAAAGGAAACAAGGATAGGGTAGTTTGGAAGGAATCAGGATATTTTATCATGAACCCCTACTGTATGAAGCTGACTGTATGCAACATTCAGAAGCATGTTAAGGCAATATAGAGCACCAAGGCGCCAGAGAAAGTTGCTCTACTCACCTAATGTGCAGCACGGAATGCAATTATTAAAGCTGATGTTTACGGAATAGGAGGAGACTTATGGTGATTGGTGTATATGTGCAAAGAGAGCGAGGAGGATAAGGACTGTCTATAGTATCTCGTTTTAGGTGTTTTTACAAATGTTGGGTGAAGCAGTTTCAAGTTGGAGAGTTGATAGAATTTGGAGGGGAAGAAACAGCTTGTGAAATGAAACCACTACGTCTTTTTTGGACAATATGCAGAGAATTGAGAAAGGAACAGAAGATTATTTTTGTAACTCGGAGCAGGATGTGGGAATATAGGATTCTTTTTCTGTTCCATCTAAACTTTTGATAGGATGATAGGAGAAGGAAGATAGGACTTAGGAGGATAGGCAATAATCCCACAGTTCTAGTTTTATGCTCAATGAAATTATCTTTTTTTTTTTTATAAAAAAAGGTTCAACATATCGTTTTAAATTGTATTAATATTCTAGTAGTGTAGTATAATTCATTTGGTCGTTGAAATTGTCAAGTCATCTTGTTCTTTGAGTTCGGTTAATATGAGGATCTCTTCCACATATTCTAGCTTAGGAAAGTAAGCTCTGGCCAAGCGTGGTTCTTTGGCCGTCTCTAGATCATAAGTGGAAAGTTGCATTTTCTTGAGTCAGCTCCTCATCTACTATAAGAATTTACCCCGTCACCTTTTTGTGTAACATCCAGATTCCTTTGGTTGCATAATATCTGTGGGAACAATGTGAATAGGCTACACAATTACTGTTCTTTTTCTCAATCAGCAGTTACTTTGAGTAGAGTGCAATTTACAGAGGAGGAAGAGGAGAACCTGAACCATGATGTAATACCAGCACTTGGGGGGCAAGGGCTATGTCTATAGTAGAGAACTCTCTGCTGCAGGCTACGAGCTGTTTGTGTTGCTTTCCTAAGGTGTACTTGAAGACCTTTGTGCTTTCTTGCGTTTGCTCAATATGTGGATCACTTTACCTTTCTTTGTCGTGTACGACTGTTGATGAATATTGCTAGGTCTGATATGCGAATACTAACAGTTTTTAAGAACATCATGTCTTATTTGCTAAGAACAGTGGCTACGTTGGCAATTCGATTTGTATATCTTCGGATTTGTTTATGGCTGAGAGTGAGGTGCTGACGGTACTTTTGAATTTTACAGGTGTGGATGTCAGCATGAACACACACTTGAAAGCTGTCAAAATTACGCTAAAAGGAAAGAATCCAGTGACATTGGATCACCTGAGTGTGAGGGGTAACAACATCCGCTATTATATCCTTCCTGACAGCTTGAATCTTGAGACGCTGCTGGTGGAAGAAACACCTAGGGTCAAGCCTAAGAAGCCAACTGCCGGTATAATTATAATCTTATTCTGCATTTGAAAGCCTTTATCATCTTTTCTGCCACCATGGCATATTCTTCTTTGTTGTTACACACCTTCTCTGACTTTTTAACTACCAATCTCCTCCCTCAGGAAAACCTTTGGGGCGTGGTCGCGGACGTGGGCGTGGACGTGGGCGTGGTCGAGGCCGCTAAATGCTTTCTAGCTCTTCTAATTTTTTGTGATGTTTTCTATGTAAACATGCCTGCACGGATGAAGATATTTACTCAGTTTTCTAGCGCAAGTATATTAGTGTCATGCAACAAGTAGTCTCTGAGCGCTTAACATGAGATTTAGAGGTGTTATTCTAATGCAACTGTGGTAGTTGCTTGTGGCTGTTTCTACTGCATTCAGTCTTGGTCCTCCTGGTCGAGTCACTCAACCATCTTAGCTTCGCGTCCATTTTTTTCCAACTACTTGGTTTAAGCTTTGATTCATTTAGCATTTTAATCAGGGGGCGCTGTCAAACCTCTGTTAGCACGGGTGTTAAAGATTGCTGATTGTTGTTATGTCAATGTCATAGATAATTCCTTGCAAAGAATGCTAGTCCATAGAAGGGTTGGTGATACTATTTGTGAGATTTTGCTCAGTGGACGCAGCTACTGGGTGGTACCATGCATTGTTCATAAAATACAAACCAAAAAAAAAAGAAGCAAATTTAAAACCTTAGAAATACATAATTAAGGAGCGAAAAAAGGAATAAAGAAGCTTTAACTCACATAATCTGTTATTGTGAAACTAGACGAACGGTTCAACTAGGGCATTTCTACTACAAATTAGTGTTTTGATTTGAGCATTAATTAAAAGTGCTTATAAGTTAAGTGCTTATAAGTCAAAAGTCATAAGTTGGTCTCCCCCAATTTATCAAATTTTAACTTATAAACACTTTAAGTTTGACCAAAATATTAACTATTCTATCTCTAAACTCTTCGTATAGTCAGTTCTTCAGTTGCATATTATTAATTTTAGCACCTTTATCCAAACATATAACTGTTTAATTTTTAAATTAGCTCCGGCACTTAAAAGTGCTTTTCAGCACCTAATGCTTATTAGCTACTCTAAATCAGCTAAGCCAAACAGGCTCTAAGCCATAAATTAAGTAAAAATAGCACGATCTAGCTAGTTTTCGGACTGGTCATTCAAAAATAGCCAGCATTTACCAAGTCAATAAAAAATAACTACTTGTTTGCTGCAACAGAGACCGATCCAGCATAATATACTGGAGTTCGGTGCACCTGTGTATGAACTTTCAGCATATTATGCTGGAACTCCAACACACGGAAAGTTCCAGCATAATATACTGGAGATTCGAGCACTTGTGTATGAACTTCCAACATATTATACTGGACCGGTATACTTTGCTGGAACTACAGTATATTATGTTAGAGTTCTAGTGTACTTATGCTGGAGTTCCAGCATACTTATCCTGGAACTCCAGTATAATATGCTGGAGTTTAAGTATACTTATGCTGGAACTCCAGCATAATATACTGGCGTATTTTCTGGGTTTTGAACAATGTTTTCGCTCATATTTATCTTTACATGAAAAGTGGCTAAATTTCGATTACTTTTAAAATTGACTATTTTTGAACGACCACTTGTAAATCTGGCTATTTTTGAATTTCTCCCATAAATTAATCATTAATGTAATCCAGTAATATCTTGACCTTTTTAGAAGAGGAATCTACATAGAATACAACCCTTTAAAGAGTTTTTTATATTTTTTACAACTGCTTTGAAAAAATTACTTTTAGTACAACTTATTTTAAAATCTTACCTTTTAAATTAATTATGTACAACTTTTTATATCCTAAAATCTCTCGCCGGATATTCTTTCACTTAAAAGATATCTCTTCCTGATTCTCTCTCACCTAACTTATCTATCACTATCAATTTTATCTCCAATTTCTCCGGTAAAAGATATTACAGACCTAACTTATCTATCACTATCAATTTTCTCTCCAATTTCTCCGATAAAAGATATTCCTGTATATCACAAGCGTAAAACCCTTTTTTTTTTTCGTCCCATATATTATGTGTAGATCAAAACGCATAGAAAACACATTGCTAGGTCAAAAGCGTAGAAAATACATTGCTGAAAAAACCATGGACAATGGTGGTACATACAATGTTTGGATTGAAAAAATTTCAGAATCATCTGTTGAAAGAACTAATTTTTGTCAATATCCCATAGTTCTCTGGTGCACCAACATCGCATGCCAGCCACACCCTCATTCTAATTATCAACAAGTTATATTTGGAAAAAAGAAAGATAAAAAGATTTCTGCAAAAAAAAAATACGACAGAGATGAATCTGTGAAGAAAATTTGCAAGGGTAAATCTATAGTGTTTGATGATGATATGATTTCTATTTGGATTCGACACAAAAACATCATTTTCAATTTTAAATTATAGAAAGTTTTCATTTCCCTTAGAACCCGTGTAAACCATAGCTTGCGAATTTTGCAAAGGAAAGAGTTTGCTTTCCCCAAGTTTTTTGACAAAGTATTATTTTATATTGTGTTATTATATATTTTAATGAAATATACATTCTATTATATACAATTAATAATATATACATCAGCAAAATGTATTTACTTCCCCAAGTTTTATACAATTAACATATACTATATACAGTATAATATATACTTATACTATGTATTATTGTATTTCTTTGAGATTTTCATATCTAAAATATATCCTTATATCTCTCTCTTGTGATTCTCTCTCACCTAGAACGTATCTACCATCATTAAGTTTCCCTAGTTTCTCCATTAAAGTATTCGAGCATATCCCAATGTCCCAAGCCACTTCCCCATTATTAAAAAAAAATATATCATGTATATTAATAATAAATATAATATATAATATATTTTATAGTATAAACTTATATAAAAATGTATATAAGTATACAATACAACATACCTTCATTATATAGTATCACTTTGGTTCATTTGATGTATACATTGAGGGAAAAAATATATGATATATGCTACTAACAAATATCGTATACAATATATGATATAATGTAAACTTATATGATAGTGATATAAGTATACAATAAACATATATACCTTTTATTGTATAATACCACTTTAGTTTATCGGATATATACTACTTATAAATATAGTAGACAATACATTATATAATATAAAACTTAAATGGCACTTGGTATATATAATATACGATATATCATATCTTTGTTATATAATGGCAATTTAGTGCACATTGAATTATTTTAGTATTGAAGTTACATGCTATATATTGATTATGATGTATTTTGTTCCCTTTACATTGGGTAATTTTTATTAAAGAATGGATTGTTTGTTGAGAATGTAGTGGAAAAGGAGAATACAAGTTCTTAAAAGGCAACGAAATTTTTTTCGTATTTAGTTTCCTTATTTATAGGAATTGCGATGGAGTATTTTTAGGGAACATTTGATTTATTAAATATGATTGATATTCAGTCTCCTCATTTATAGGAAGCAACCGTATTTAAGAGTTAATTTCTTTATCCTTTTACCGAGTTTAAGTTGTAGAATATGTTAATTATTTTATAATTATAGATTATAAAATATTTTATGATTCTACATGTATTTATGTAAACTCCCCTTTTTAGAATATCCCATACCCCTACCCTCACAGCAGGTGGTACAGATAAGGAGTTGGAGGCCCTAATTAATGGAGCCCAATTTTCTTTACTTAGGCCGTAAGCCACCCTCCTTGTCTTAAAGCCCACGCAACCAAGTTTATTCTCTTCTTCTTATAAGTATTCTCGAGAATGACGACCTAAAACCCTGTCTATAAACCTCAGGAAAAGCAATCAAATCCTTTTCTATATAGTCCATCAACAATGGCGAAGACAAGTTCATTGAAATCAACAGCAGTGGTAGTCAGTGCCCTAGCTTTTGGCTGGCTAGCCATAGAGTTCGCATTCAAGCCATGGCTCGAGAAAGCTCGCGCCGCCTTGAACAAAGCTGACCCTTCTCGTGACCCCGATGATGCTGATGATCAGAGTTCTCAACCTGAAAAGTCTCCCTTCGAGTTTGACCCTTCCGAAGAAAGCCGCTGAATTTTTATTTTCCCTTTTTAATTAATTTCGGTTATTGATAGAGAAATTCTTATGAATTAGATATTCTAATTTCGGTTACTAGATTTAGAATGAGCCAACAGGACGATGACATGTGTCCCTTCGTTAACTCAAAGGGTATTTGTGAGCCAAAAACATTAACGGAAGGGCATATTTGACCAAATATGTGGATAAAGAGCATTATTGTACCAAAACAAATAGTTCGGGGACAAATCTGGTCCTTTTCCGTTTTAATGATATTATGTCTTAAACACCTAACTACTTTCAAACAATAATATCCATTGATGGGGCCAGCTAGCTTTTATTATAATTCTTCCCTCGTTTCTCACATTGCTCATACAATATGATTAGACTGTTGTTAACCTATAATCCTAGAAAATAAACTATTTGAGCTACTTAATTTTGTGTACTGAGACGAAAAATTGATTAACAGGTGAAGTGGGTATACGTACTAAGGTATAACGTCACACGCACAAAATACATAAAAACCCTGAGGGTGTATTTGTAATGATGTGTATTTTAGGAAAAAAAGGATTTTGGGATAAAAAATTGATGGCTTTGATAGAGTAATTTTTGTCCTTGCGGAATTTAGAACCAGTATATTTGTTCTGATTGTGTGTTTTCGTATATGAAAACAAAGAAGTACTTATAATACCAACAATCACCTTTTAAATTTAAACTTGCCTTCTCTTCAATGATTAACTAACAATACCAACACTAAAATGTCTTCTTGGAAATTTTTCCAGATATTTTAGTGTTTGATTATCTTAAAATGTAGAAAACATACTCTCCAAGAATAAAATGTTCCATCACAGTAAGATTTTTCTCTTCCATTTCACTAATTACAGTCAACACAGCAGATTTTGCTACGACTATTAATGCTAAAAGTTATTGTCAAAACACTCATTCTGATACATTATCCTACATCATGTATGATTATACTATGCCACCAACCTCTATATCCAACCAAAAACACTATAAAATGACCTTTTAAAATGTAGGAGTAACATATATATAGTATTTTCATCCATACCAAAACGCAATTGATTTGATTTAATGTGTGTATATATTGGTTTGGGGGGGGGGGGGGGGATGGGGGGAAAAGAAAATTATTCGAAAAAAA
>MU707749.1:46973-62778 GCA_026770625.1 Nicotiana glauca
GCTTATTTATCTGATTTATAACATGCTTTAACTTATGTGCAAATTTTAACCTTTAACCGCTTTTAATATTATTATTATTATTTTAACAAAGAATTGCAACGTTGTGAAAACGTATCTCGAACCGCGTCACATCAATGTACCCGTGGTTATCGACACATTTTGACTCCGTTGAGATTTTGATTTGGGTCACATAAATGTGCACCCATGTTTAAGAAAGTAAATTATTAAAGGCGCGCCTAAAGTAACTAGCGTATCATTATTTTGGTTAAGGCCATGAAATATTGCTAAACGGCCCATCCCGAAGTCTATAAAATTATTATAATCATTTATTGAGGGCCCCGCAGCTTGTGCGTTTTATTTGGCGAGGCTCGTCTCATATTTTTTTTATTTTAAAAGGGCGAAACTAAAGTGACTATGATTTTTTATTTCTATTTTTGTCTCTAAAAGAAAAAGAAATCCTAATTAATCAAAATTATTAGCCTAAGACAGACCAAGCACCGATTTCAAACTAACATGTCATTAGGCTCCAAAAGAAACCCAGAGAATAGACATTCACGTCTGAGTCAGGGCCATTCATTAAATTATTAAGGCCCAAATCAACAAAAAGAACAAGATTGCATAGCCTGGAAATGTCAGCAGACTTACACCAAATAGAATTTGAATTTAACTATGGCCCGAACTTGATTCAAAGTGTTCCAATTTCACTTGCTGATTTTTGTAATAGAATAGACAATGTTCAACTCCTTTAAATTAATAAAATGCTAGTCACTTGACTTTCAGCTCCCTACTTATATTATTTTCTTTTATAGCTTCTGATGAATTATTGGATGTCACTAAAGTTAAAAAAAAACTGGGGTATGATTGAACTTAATAACACTGATCACAAATGTAGACCTCACATGAATAAGCTAAGCGATTGGACTAGGTGATTTTTTTCTATGTTACATCTGAACAACTTAACATGATGGTTCGAACTAGTATTACTGAATTAGTACTCATGTGGTTCAGAATTTCACAACCGGATTACTGAAAATAACATAATCAAAATACCAAAGCCATTTAACTTGTTTATATTGCAATTACTGGGAAACAACTCAAGCTAATCTACACTATACTACACTACACCAGTAACAACTAAACCAAATTAAAGTTGCTACCTATGAAACTCATAAGCTCATCCGAAAGAGTTCAACAGTCCACAAACTTAAACAGTCCAAGGTTGATATAATCAGATCATTACAATCCAACTTCCAGACAGTTCATATCAATTGGAAATAGTTCTAATTAAACTTAAACAAATTAAACTAAACAACTAGGCATGATTGACTATAACTACAGTAGTTAGCTATTAAACAATGAATGTAGCAGAAAAGGCTTGATCCAAACTTCATTCCATTTTAACAGCCAAGAATGTACAAATGTGTACCTGGAAATGTGAAATAACAAGAGAGAAGAGAGGAAAGTCAGCAACAATCCCACAACAGATAACACAACAATAGATAACCAACTTCAAACAACCAATACAACAGTCATCCACAGCAACACAAACAAACCAGAAGCCCAGTAAAATCAAATCAGAAATACCAACAGCAACACCAAACAAATAGACTTGACCAAGAGATGCAATGAAACAGTGTGTTTTCTGATTTTTTGTTCTTTAAACTCTCAAAGAAGAACAACTCTCAAGAACTCCACTCTTTGTTAATTGATTTCTCAACTAACCACTTCCAGAAATACCAACAGCAAACACCAAACAGAACCAGCCACTAATTGAAACCCCAAACCCTTTAAAATCAAACCAGAAGCCACCTGAATTTTAATGAAACAGTGACAGTACTAACACTGATTTTCAGCAGTAAAAAGAAAACCTTACTCTTCAGTTTTTTGGACCCTCAATCTCTGACCTTTTTTGCATTCAAAAGCCCGCCCTTCAAATTGTCCAGACTTGCCCTATTTATAACCAAAACAGGCCTGGGAACACTCAAAACCCCCAGGCCATCCTTCTGCCCATCCCCCTTAGAACCCCACTCCTAGATGTCTTCTTGTTTTCTTTTAAGTTACTTGTTCCCCACTATTATTTGTCCCCCTGTATTTTTTATTCAAAGGTTATGGGCCTATTATAATATTCAATTATCATCCCATGCCCTTATGTTTCCCAAACGACCATTAATAGATAAAACAATAGTTTAATAGTCACCTTAGCACCCTACTGCAGACCACTCAAGTTTGAACCATCTTCAAACTTTCAGACTCCACAAAATACCCTTGGAAACCTGTGTGATTTACCCTACTCCTGATTCTGCACCCTATCAGCTATAACCAATGCTCTTAAGGGGGAGACCTAACACTTAACAAACTAAGGCTCAAAGATGATCTCAGGTTCAATTCCCATCAGACCCTAAAACTGTTATTTAACTCAGCAAACTCAAACGAATATTGAACTTAAACTAGATCAAACAATATTACAACAAACGAAAGATTCAATGATTCAGGGGGATAAATTAACACAAATCCACATTAAACCTAAACATGAGCAAGGAACAACTATGGTATACTGAACTCAAAGGATAGACAAACAAAGATAGAAACAAACATTCAGGATAAAACAAACAAACAGGTGATCTGGGCCATACGGGTTGACACAACTGGGAGGGGTACAGGGGATTTGGGTGGTCTTGAACAAGACATGGAGCTATCAGGAAACTAACTAATCGACAAAGCTATTAAAATCGATTCAACAATTATAACAGTGACAATCGACAACAAACAGAAACTATGATGAAACTGGACCAAATAAAAGGTCTGATGAGAAGGAGAAAATTACCGGACAAAACGAATTACAGCGAAAAATGAACAAGTAAAAAAAAATCAACAAAAAATGGAAAAAGGGAAAATAGAAGAAATACCTTGGAATCAGACCAAATGGACTCTGCTCTAATCGACTTTGACTCGAATTTTTTTGAGGTCAAACGGACCTTAATCGAGTGTTCTCGATTGAGAACACTTGACTAAGGTCGATTAACGACCTCAAATTCCCCTAATCTCTGACAATCTCCAGCACTTGGCTTCTAGGGTTCTATTTTGTTCGATTTGGGATTCGAACAGTTCCAACGATATTCGAACGAAACCAATGGTGGTTTAGGAACGAGGGAGGTCAGGTGGCTTAGTGGTGAGATTTTGGGGGCGATGAGGTGAACTAGGGTTAAGGCCTGATGCCTTCGATCTAAGATTCGAAGGGTTCGGGGGTGATTCAAAACAAGGTGAGTGTGGAGGGGGTAGTTTTGTGGTCACGGGGTGTTAGTTTGTCGGCATCGGAGCTGGAGCCGTCGGGTTTTCAGGCGAGTGGAGATGGAGGGTGGCTAGGGTTAGGGGTTGTTTGGTTCGCCTGTGGGAGACGAAGGGGTGGGAGGTTTGGCAAAATGAAATTGGGGGTAAGGGTTTGGGGTATACTGAAATTAGATCAGCTAATTTCGGTCGTTGGATGATGAGAATCCAACGGCCATGATTGATTTAAGGCCAAAACGGGGCCATTTGGTTTAGATGGGGGCGGGTCCAATTTTTTGGACGGGTGTTGGACCGGGTAAGGTGGGTTTTGGTTTTTGGGCTGGTGAATTTTTGGGCCTGGTCCGATTTCCTTTCATTTTATTTTGTTTTCTTCTATTTTTCTATCTTTTAATTCCTAATTTAAAAACAAAATCCTAGATTAAATTAATAAAACCAAAATTAAATAATTATCACACAAAATTAAACACCAATTAAAATAAAATCGCACAATTTGGACATCAAATGCTAAAATGCAAAGTACATTATTTTTTGTGATTTTTTTTCATTTTTGACACAACAGACTTAATTACTCCTAATTGTAAAATTAAATCCTAAATGCAAATGCGATATATTTTTGTATTTTCCTTAATTGAAACAAATAAACACGCACACACAAACGCCAACAATAAGAGAAAAATAACACAAAATCTACAATAATTGCAAATGACACAAAATTATTTTATTTTAAATTTTTGGGAGTAATTCTCATATAGGGCAAAAATCACGTGCTTACAGGCCTTTCTTCAACTCATATGGCAATAAGTACATACTCGTCGCTGTGTACTATGTGTCCAAATGGGTGGAAGCTGCAGCGCTCCCTACAAATGATGCAAAGGAAGTAATTGGTTTTTTGAGAAAGAACATATTCACCTAATTTGGCACTCCAAGGGCAATAATCAGTGACCGAGGCACTCACTTTGTAATCGAGCCTTCGCGAAGTTGTGAAGTATGATGTACGCCTTAATGTTTCCACCCCATATCATCCACAAACGAGTGGGCAAGTGGAAGTTTCAAACAAAGAGATAAAGAGTGTGCTGACTAAGACTGTGAATGCTACTAGAACGGATTGGGCGACAAAGTTAGATGATGCACTTTGGGCTTATCGAACCACTTTCAAAACTCCAATTAGTATGTCACCATACAAGTTGGTGTTTGGGAAGGCGTATCACTTACCAGTGGAGTTGGATCATAGAGCTTTGTGGGTATTGAGGCAATTGAATCTCGATATTAAAGCTGTGGGAATAAGTGGAGTCACGGAGTTGCACGAGCTTGATGAATTCCGATATCACGCTTTTGAGAGAACGAGATATATAAGGAAAGAATGAAGATGATACATGATAAAAAATATTATTTAGCAGAGTTTTAAACACGGAGATACGATATTGCTATACAACTCAAGACTAAGGTTATTTCCGGGCAAATTAAAGTCAAGATGGTCAGAGCCATTTCGTGCGGTTGAAATTCACCCCACTAGTGCCGTAGAGATTGATGTGGAAAATATGTCACGACCCAAACCGATGGGCCGCGATGAGTGCCCGAGTCTTATCTATTGAACACCCTTAAGCATGCGACTAAGATATAAACATTAATAATATCTATTGAATTACAAGAGTAACATGCGCGAGGAAAACCTGTTAAAAAGACCTATATATATATATATATACACATGCGGATTACAGTAGGTGAGCCGACAAGGCCGCGATAGACAACTATATACCCAAAACTGAAAGACGACAAGTCCATATACTATCCAACTGTACATAACTGTCTACAGACCTCTAATAAAAATACAACTGTATAAAGACGGGACTGAGCCACGTCATATGTACAAGCGTATCATACCAAAATCAAAAAGTAGCTCCGGATCAAATGGAGCACGCCAACTCTCGCTGATCAAGGATCTTAAGAAAGGGGACCGTCGACTTGCCTACCTGCTCATGATCGCTGATCAAGGATCTTAAGGTTATGATGTATCAGTTGGACCCTTGTCTGGAGGAGGAAATAAGTAGGGATATCTAAACTTCATGTCTTCCTCGGCCTCCCAAGTAATTTTCTCCACATTGTTGTTTTTCCAAAGTACTTTTACCGAAGCTACGTCTTTAATTCTCAATCTCCGAACCTGTCTGTGTAGTATAGCAATGGGAGTTTCTTCATATGATAGCTACTCTATGACCTGAATGTCGTCAGCTGACACAATTCTGGAAGGATCTCCGATACATTTTTGGAGCATAGACACATAAAAGACTGGATGTACAAATTCCAAGTCTGAAGGCAAGTCCAACTCATATGCTACCTGGCTTACCTTGTGTAAGATCCTATATGGTCCAATGTACCAAGGGCTGAGTTTTCCCCCTTTTCCAAACCTCATAATGCCTTTCATCGATGATACTTTTAGGAATACCCAATCGTCAACCTGAATTTCCAAGTCTCGCCATCGATTATCCGCATAAGACTTCTGACGACTTTGAGCTGCTAATAGCCTTTCTTGTATAAGCTATATATTCTCAATTGCTTGTTGTACCTATTATGGTCCTACTAACGTAGTTTCCCCAACATCGAACCACCGTATAGGTGACCTACACTTCCGTCCGTAAAGAGCTTCGTATGAAGCCATCTGAATACTAGAATGGTAGCTATTATTATATGCGAATTCAATAAGAGGCAGATGATCATCCCAACTACCTTTGAAGTCTATCACACAAGCTCGTAACATATCCTCAAGTGTCTGAATAGTACGCTCAACCTGTCCGTATGTCTGGGGATGAACTGATGTATTAAGACTTACTTGAGTCCCCAATCCTTTTTGGAATGACCTCCATAAGTTATCTATAAATTGAGATTCTCTATCCGAGATAATATATACAGGGACACCATGCAGTCGTACTATCTCCTTAATGTAAAGCCTTGCATAATTCTCTGCGGAATATGTCCTAATGGACAGAAAATGGGTTGACATTGTAAGTCTATCAACAATCACCCATATCGAATCGAACTTCCTCTGGGTGAGAGGTAAGCCTACGATAAAATCCATATGGATTACTTTCCATTTCCAAGTCGGAATTTCCATTGCCTGCAATAATCCACCAGGTCTCTGATGCTCAATCTTAAGTTGCTGACAATTAGGACACTAAGCAACAAGCTCCTCTATATCCTTTTTTCATTCTGTCCCACCAATATACTTCCCTGATATCATGATACATATTTTTCGCTCCTGGATGGATAAAATAACGAGAACAATGAGTTTCCCCATAACCTCCCGACGTCACCTGCAACATTAGGGACACATAATTGTCCTCGATATTTTAGGACTCCATCTTCTGTAATCTCAAACGGTGTATTCTCTTTTTGAGAGGTGGTATCCCTATAATGAACTAATACAGGATCCTCGTACTGGCGTTCGTTCACTTCAGTTACTAACGAGGATGTTGTTGTATCCTAAATAGTAATTCCAATATTACCCGAGTCTAGGAACCGAACTCCAAGACTAGCTAGATGATGAATCTCATGGGTTATTCTCTTCTTCTCTGGCTGTCAATATTGACAGGCTACCCATTGATCTACGACTGTGGGCGTCGGCTTCTATATTCGCCTTCTCCGAATGGTATAAAATATCAACATCATAGTCTTTAAGTAGCTCCAACCATCTTCTTTGACATAAATTCAATTCCTTTTGCCTGAAGATATACATGAGACTCTTATGATCCATATAGATATCAACATGAATGCTATTCAAGTAGTGCCTCCACATCTTTAGTGCATAAATCACTACGGCTAACTCTAAATCGTGGATCGGATAATTCTTCTCATGCTTTCTTAGTTGTCTAGAAGCATAATCTACAACCTTACCATACATCATGAGTACACAACCCAACCTAACACCCGAAGCATCACAATAGATCACATAACCATTGGTCCCTTCTGGGAGCGTTAGAACTGGTGCTGAAGTTAATCTGTCCTTTAATGCCTGGAAACTCCATTCACAAGCATCAGTCCATTGAAACTTTGCTCCCTTCTGATTCAACTTTGTCAAAGGTGCTGAAAGGGAAGAAAATCATTCTTTAAATCTCCTGTAATAACCTGCCAAACTGAGAAAGATACGAATATCTGTCGGTGCCGTGGGTCTTGGCCAAGTCTTTATTGCCTCAATCTTTTGTGTATCCACCCGGATGCCTTCCCCCGAAATGATATGCCCAAGAAAAGCTATAGAGTTCAACCAAAATTCACATTTTGAGAATTTTGCATACAACTTCCCTTTTTGTAGAACTCTGATCATAGTACGCAAATGATCTGTATGCTCAGTATCTGGACGAGAATACACCAATATATCATCGATAAAAACAATTACGAACAGATCTAAAAAAGGCCCGAACACACGGTTCATCAAATCCATGAATACTGTTAGGGCATTGATCAAATCGAACGATATAACACGAAACTCAAAGTGCCCATATCTGGTCCTGAATGCTATCTTCGAAATATCTTCCTCCTTAACCCTTACCTGATGGTACCCGCACCTCAAGTCTATCATTGAAAAAACACTTGCTGATCAAATAAATCATTAATCCTCGGGAGAGGGTACTTATTCTTGATTGTCACCTTATTCAACTGTCTATAATCAATACACATCCGTAAGGAACCATCTGTATTCCTCACAAATAACATAGGTGCCCCCACGGTGATGTACTAGACCTAATAAAGCCTTTTTCAAGCAAGTCCTTCAGTTGTTCCTTTAACCTTTCAACTTTTCGGGGGCCATTCTATAGGGAGGAATGAATATTGGATGAGTATCCGGTAATAGGTCAATAGCAAATACAATTTCTCGCTCTGGCGGAAGACCTGGAAGCTCATCGGAAAAAACATCGGGAAACTCCTTAACCACATGGATGGACTGAATTGTTGGTGTCTCTACTTTCACATCTTGAACCCGAACTAAGTGATAAATAAAACCCTTTCTGATTATCTTCCTTGCCTTGAGATAGGAAATAATTTTTCCTTTTGGCGATGCCGTATTACCTTTCCACTCCAAAACATGCTCCCCTAGAAATTGAAATCAGACTATCTTTGATCTACAATCAATGTTGGCATGACAAGAAGCCAACCAATCCATACCCATTATAACATCAAATTCTACCATATCCAACTTGATTAGGTCTGCTATGGTAGCTCAACTATGAACTACTGTTATACAACCCCTATATACTCACTTAGCTATCACTGAGTCCCCAACATATGTAGACACCTCAAAAGGTTTAACCAATTTAGGTTTTATTCCAAACTTACTAGCAACCAACATAGTAACATATGATAAGGTGGAACCTGGGTCAATTAGTGCATATATATCATATAAGGAGACTGATAATATACTTGTAACAACATCAAGTGATGACTCATGGTCCTATCGTCCTACCGATTCATAAATGCGGTTCTGAGGACTGCTCGAGCTATATACTCTGCCTCTGCCTCTACCGCGACTCACTGTTGCTTGTGAACCTTTCCCATAGGGCGTACTGATGATGACGAACCAACTACAGATCCTGCTGATTGAGATATGATTGCATCACCCCTCATCGGATAATCCCTCATAATGTGGCCTGGATAACCACAAGTATAACAAAAACCCAGTCCTATACGTCACTACCTGGCATACTGCTTACCACATTGAGAACATCGTGACAAGGGCGGCCTCATCTGACTTGACTCGCCCCTATATTGGGAACCTGAGGCCTTGAAATTTTGGCCAGACCATGAATATGTGGAAAAATCAAATCACTTGCCGCCAAACTACGGGGGTGCGCTAGTCGATAGCTGGGGCTGGATACCACGAGTACTGTTGCCTCAGACCACCTCGAAACTCACCAGAAAGACCCTAACCCCTCGCTATCTTATTATGGGCACTATCATGCTCACGATCCATCCTCTGCTTCTGCTTACGCTCCTCTACACCCTGAGCGTATGCCTAAATATGAGAAATATCCATGTCCGGCTGAAGTGAGACCGATATACAATCGTTAAGCAAGTGAGGCTCTAATCCTATCATAAACCGGTGAACTTGATCCTCCATCTTAGATACAATAGTGGGAGCATACCTAGCAAATAAATCAAACTGAAGACTGTACTCCCGAACACTCATGTTACCCTGCCGAAGGGTGAAGAACCTTCCAACGCTGGCCCGTCTAAGTTCTGGTGGCAGATAATGACGAAGAAAAGCTTCTGTAAACTCCTTCCATACTGCTAGAGGGGCATCCTCACCTATGGACAATTCCCAAGACTCATACCAATTAACTGTAAAATCTCGGAGTCTATAGGAGGCTAGCTCAACTGACTCAGTCGTAGTGGCCTTAATTACCCTTAACATCCTCTACATTCTATCAATAAATACCTGAGGGTCCTCATTTGGATATTTCCCAATGAATACCGGAGGGTCTAAGTTAATGAAGTCACAAACCCTCACACTGACAGACTTATCTCCATGACCAATACCTACTTTCTGACGTCAAGTCTGTGTGGCTACTAATCGGGTTAATAGCTGAATAACATCTCTCATCTCCTGACCCGGTGCATCTGGCTGAGGAGCTGGGCGTACAGGGGCGGGCGCTAGAGCTGGTGCCCCTCGGAGCTCTTCTGGAAAGGGCGAGGTATATGAAGTCTGAGATGGAATCTCACTATGAGACTCTCCCCGAGCCCTAGTACTCGTGGCGCTCGACTAGTAGTCTTTCCATCCACGGACTTTCCCTTCTGGGCAGCTTTAGTCTTCGGAGACATCACTGAAAGCATAACACATTATTAGGAACATGAACTCTTATCTCTCACGATCTGCGATAAAAGAGAGGATAACATCCTATATGTCCTGTAACCTCCTGTCTATAAGTGTGGTGCACAACACACCCATAAACAAGACTCTACTAGACATGGTCTGTAGACAACCCTAGGACATAACTGCTCTAATATCACTTTTGTCACGACCCAAACCGATGGGCCGCGACGAGTGCCTTAGTCCTACCTATCAAACACCCTTAAGCATGCGACTAAGATATAAACATGAATAATATCTATTGAATTACGAGAGTAACAAGCGCGAGGAAAACCTTTCCAAAGGAAATATATACATATACGTACGAATTACAGTGGGCGAGCCAACAAGACCACGATAGACAACTATATACCCAAAGCTGAAAACCGACATGGCCACATACTATCCAACTGTGCATAACTGTCTGCAAACCTCTCATAAAAATACAACTGTACAAAGACGGGACTGAGCCACATCATATATATATATATATATATATATATATATATATATATATATATATATATCGTACCAAAATTAAAAAGCAACTCCGAATCAAGTGGAGCACGGCCAACTCTCGCTGATCAAGGATCCTAAGAAGGGGCACCGTTGACTTGCTTCCTTCACCGACGGGAATGAAACGCAGGACCCGAGAAATAGAGCATCAGCACGAATAATATATTGAGTATGTAAGACATAAAAATCAGCACATAAAACACATAGATGAAACATGGAATAAAGAAATCCATCTGTAAATTTGAATAACTTCATAAATCTTGAAACATTTATAATGTCATGCATGTCTATATAAATGTCATGTCATGCATAGGTATAGGTGTACATAATATTATCAAGCCTCTGTGGGCATCCCATCATATCGTCTCAACCACTATGGGCAACATCATCAACATATATCAATTGATCAGGTGGTGGTGCGTATATGATGCCGTAATTTTTTCTCATATCCCTCATAAATATGATATACATATATACGCGTATATAACACCATCTGGTCAGGGGTCAATGTACATGTATAAATACATGAAATGCATAAGAAATTCGTTAATAAAATTTCTCGGAACGCCATAAAAATCAATATACCTTTCGGATAAACATTATCAAATATATATTTTTCTAGGACCCACGAGCAGAAGATAATAATAATTCACATGGGGAATCAAGAATATAGACACACCTAGCATTTCTATGAATAAAGTAATTTATGGAAACAATGCATTTGCTCGTTTTTTCTGTATAATTTGAATCATGCCAAAAAGAAATAAGGGATAAACATACCTAGAGTAGGAAAAAATATGTATAATAGTCTTTGTAAGAGAACTCGGATGCAAGAAATCTCGTTGTTTGAATTGTTAATGTTTGTAACGTTCTGATCTACTTGTTTTCAAGATAAGAAAGGAAGCTTTGTTAAAGCTTTGAAATGGCTACGTTTTTGGATTTGCAGATCTGTTAAAGCTTTGAACTGTTAAAGCTTGTAACGTTTTTGTTAAATCTTTGAACTGTTAATGCTTTGTTAAAGCTTTGTAACGTTTTTTTTTCCTAATGTTCTAATGATAGGATTTGTATAATAATTATAAGAGATGACGTGTCTCTTTCTTGCTATTTAATTGCCACCTATAGTCATTTCTTTACAATGTGGCTAGCTGCCGCGTTTTGAGGGGTGGAATTTATTAAACTTTATCAACTTATTAGTTAATTATCTAATGTTCCGTTACTCGATAATTAACCAATTGCCCGTATAATTAAAAATTATTTCAAATTACTTAAAATTCTACTTATTTTTAATATACTTTATACATCATTCTATCATGGTCATATGGTACCTTGTATGGTACTAGTCCATAATTATCAGGTATTATCTCTCGACCCGTATTTTATCCCAAATCGGCCACCTTTCATGAAACTCATTTTCTTTAATTTGTGTACCCTTTTATCCTTCATGACACTTACTTATCGCTTGTTATAAATATCATAAATACGTTAACCTCAAGATAATCTTATCCTCGAGTCTACGTTGATTAACTGAAGATAAAACTTTAACGTTTGAAAACTCGAGATGTAACAAAATGACTCTCGCACGTTCAGAGTCAATTGGCACAAATTAAAACATTATATGGGCATGGATGAAGCAAAGGTAGTGCCAGTGACCCATTTGATCGAGCCTCCAATGTTGAGCGCACCTTAAATGCACTTACCTGCATCGTGCCACAATGTTAAGGCGCTGTATGGGAGACAACCCATTGGACTGTTGTATTCGTCGTGCCTTGACGTTAACTAAGGCACTTGTTGGGAAGAAACCCAATTCGTAATTGATTTTTAGTGTAGCTAGAATTTTTTTTTTTTTTTTTAGGTACTAACAAGTTTGTAGGTGAGTTTGGGCGAGTTGAGCAGGGTTTAAGCGTCACGCGAAGTGCACCGGGCACTGGGGCTGGCAAAGCCGGGCTCAACCAAGCCTTAGGCTGGCGATGCCTGGCTAACGCCAAGGTCCACCAGGCCTTAGTCTGGCAACACTAGAGTCAACCAGGCCTTAGGATGGCGACGCCTAGCTAATGCTAGGGTCCACCAGGCCTTAGGCTGGCGACACCTGCCCAACGCCAGGTAACTATTTTTGGCCCTCTTTAAGTTCTTTCTTCTTATTTTGTCGAAATTAACTTCACATACACACCCTCACACATTACAAAGCAAATCCTAACTTCACTTAACCCAACACACAACAAGCTCTACAAGAAAATTCACAAGAACACAAACACATTGCACATATTGCTTGCTCACCCATACACAATCACCAACACATTACCATCCACATAGAAGTCAAGCTTATTCTTGCCAGTCTTTCACACTTATCGGAAATTCTCAGGCAATTTCGAGTTGGGTACATGTATTGAGTTGGTATTTGTTCTTCATTGTTGGTATTTTTTCTTCATTATGGGTGGTTGTTCTTTAAGGTCATATTGTGTTTGTGTGCCCCAATCCCATGAACCCCTTAGGAATGGTGCTGCAATTTTAAAATATATGGTCGTACAGAACCCCCAAGCCAATTTGGGAGGATGAGGCAATCCCTCATTTCCATAAGAACTCCCATGGCACTAGTGCTTGTCAAGTGTTTGATCCCAAGTCTCCAGGATTAATAAACTCGTGTTATATAGTTGTGCACGACATTAAAATCTTAAATGTGGGGTCTCTCACGGGTAGCCCATGTGTTTTGGTTTGATTCTAATGTTGAGAAAATATAAGGTGATGTCTGAGTAACCTCGACAAGTTGGGAAAGATTATGTGTGTATTGTGTGATTTAGCATTATCTGACTACTGCTCATTTGTGTAGGAACGAAGATGCCTCCCAGAAAAGACACAAGCAAAGGAAAGGCCACTTCAACTGCCCAAGCTAAAGCAAAAGCGACCTCTGCACCTCTTCCAAAGAAAAGAAAAGGGGGAGAAGCTACCTCCAGTCTGAGTGGTGCACAAGCGGTGGAAGCTGTAACTTCCATGCATCATCAACCCCAAGGCCAACATGACTTTGGCATAAACAACATACCTATGCATTAGAGAGATTGATACATGCGCTGCAGGCCTAAACATGTCCATCTGGAGGGATCTATATAGGACCGCAACGTGAAAGCGAAGTATCCGAAGATTTGGAAAGGCATCCAAAATTTGGGGTTAAGATATGATTTTAAGAACACAGATGACATCAATTTCAACCTATTCAGGAAATTCTATACGGGGTTTAACCCACAGTACACTAAGGAGCTGGTGCCAATCCGTGGACGTTTGAAAGATTTTTCAACCAAGGCCATATGTGACTTTTTAGGTGCTCCGAATGTTCCTATGGAGCCATTGGACCGATTCATTCACATGCCTACATATAGAGAGCTGAGACACATGCTCTGTAGGGTAGACTCCACTGTTGCATGGATTTGGGACAAGGTAACAAATTGTCACAAGATTGTTCCCTAAGAAGAAGATGAAGGCGGAGGCTCAGGTGCAGCTCAAGTTGATAAATGCACGGCTCCTACCGTGCAATCATGACATACTTGTGAGCCGTGAGAGGACATGAGTGCTATATTTCCTTCTGATCGGGCAGATGGTGAATGTGGGTCATCTGATCCCCTACCAGATGGCATCAGTGAGAACGACTAAACAAATTGATCAAATGCCATTTCCTAATTTCCTAACTCGGTTCTTACAACATGAGAGGGTTGAAGAAGAGCCTGAATTTGACCACATTATCGATCAGCTCGTCTAAAAAACATACATCACTATTCTTCGGCTGAAAGATGAGGTTGGTACATCTTAATTGATAGGTGCTGAGCGCAATGCATGTGATGATAGTTTCCTGGCCCATCTTTATGGGATAATGGATTTGCAGCTGCGCATAGGGGGTCGCCCTGCTACATCTGAGGAGAGAACTGAATTGGAGAAGCGATACCCGGTCAATGCTCAACAACTGGTTAGTGTAGGAGAGGGATATAGACTTCCCATTGATGAGTATGTCAACACACCGGAGAAGTTTGAGACTGAGCCACTACAGTCAGATAGTGAGGGAGATGATGATGATGAACATGATGGAGAGTGGAGAGCGTCAGAAGATGACGGCGCTTCTTGATCATGGAGTTTTCTTGCACCTTACTCTTTTTATTTCTTGTTTTGTCTAATTGTGCATAAACTGAGGACAATGCATGATTTAAGTGTGGGGTGGGAGCTTGTAGATATTGGTAGTTGTTAGCTTGTTTTTATTTTTATAATTTGTTAGCATTTGTTTTATTTATTTATTATTATTGTATTTTTCTTGTTCGTTATTTTTAAGCAGATTTTAAAAAAAAAACATATGTTGAACTCTTCTAGACGATGGGTTTCCTAGACAGTTTTCTTGAGGAAAGTAAGTCTAAAGAAAATACCATTTTTTAGGTAGTGTAGTAATTCGCCCTTGGTTTTTCTTTGGGCCGCGGTTCTTTTCCAAGGATTTTAGTTGAACCGGGTGTAGGTAGTTTTAATTTTTAGGAGTAGGAATCACGTGGCTATGCATTTAATTGCAACAATATCTTTGAGTTTTGTGATGCCTTGAGAATAGTCAGTACTCTGGTTCAGACGCTTTGGCTCAATTTTTGACTCTAGGATAAATACCTTAAATTGTGGATTCTTAAATTTGCTTAACTGCTTTGACTAGAGTGTCGTGATAACAACCAATCCTAAATGAGTTATGTGCCATGTCTGTGTGAGGTTTGTATGTATTCTTTGCATTGCATTTGATGTCTAGAACTTGCTCCGTGTGTGTAAAAAGCGAAATAGTCGTCATGTTCAGTCTGAGAAGTAATATATGCAGTTCTTTATTAAGCAAGATATATATAGAGTACCCATCTAAATGTTATGTATCGTAGTTAACACCTTTGAGCCTATAATCCTGTTTCTTTGGTAACCACATTACAAGTCGTGCCTCTTTGTTTGAATCGATCATATATTTGAACCTTGTCACCTCTCATGAGCACTTGAATTGTGATGAATTATGGAAAAGTTAAAGTGTGGGGGTGGTGTGTTGGCTTTTGAGTGGAACAAATAAAATAAGGAGAAAGGTGCACCATATGAAGAAAACATGTGTCAATATAAGCCATTTGGATATAAAAAAAGAAAAAGAGAAAGAATATATATATATATATATATATATATATATATATATTT